>JARYZH020000677.1:0-89397 GCA_030021035.2 Notholithocarpus densiflorus
TTTGAAATGGTGGTGGTGGTTTTCTGTTTAGGGGTCTCATTAATGATAGGTTTAGATTTGAGAAGAGTTGCGTTTTGATTAAATTTTTGGTGTTTCTAGGTGTGGGTTTATGAACGGTGTGTGTGTTTTTTGGGTGCTGGGTATGTCAACAATTTTTTTGTGGGTATGAATTCAAACCTGATCTCTCTTCTACTTGGATACTGTTTTTGTTGGGTGTCCTTTTAGATCTACATGGTTGGGTGGTTTAAGTGGCTGGAATTGGTTTAGTGTGGTTTGGTTTGGCCGTGGGTGTTTAGATTGGTTTGATATGGGTGGCTGTGAGTGTGGGTTTGCGGTGGTTTGAGTTCTGATTTATGGTTTTGGTTTGTAGTGGTGGGCTTTGTAGCGATGGTGGTGAGGTGGTGGTTGTCGTCTCAACTAGTAGATCTGTGGGCTGTGGTGGGTTTTGTTTTTTAGTCTGAGATAAAATGAGAGATGAGCAATAGAAGTGACAAAAGAGAGAGAGTCAAGAATGGTTAACGTTCTTGACGTCCTCTAGAGACCAAATTGTGCATAGGGACTAAGTTGGTTGGTTTTGAAAAGTTTTAGACCTACTTGGTATTTGTCCAAATCTCAGGAATAGTTAATGAAATTTAGCCAATTATTTAAAAGCTAAAATTGTAGATAAGTGGACTTGCTTTCAAACCCAAACAATATAGATCTGTCTTGTTCATTCTTGCTATCCCATGAAACTATTTTTAACTATAAGGAATGACACTAGTAATAGAGAAATTGTTGTTACTTCATAATGTATCTTCCTTTTAATCTTACAACCCTTGTTATTTTGGCATTGTTAAACTATTTACCCAAAAAAATATATGGCAAACAACTATAGTATACACAACCAAACTAATCTATATACATATATATAAAACCAAAGTCTTTGACTTTTTGTTGACCTCTCCACAATTTTCCATATCAGCATTTTTTATTTATATTTTTTAATTTGATTTAATTCAATTTAATTATTTCAATTTTATAGCACCAAATTTTATAAATTTTATTAAATTTCTTTTATTTTTTTAATTAAATTTTGTTTTTTAGTGCCATACAATTACTATACTTAAAGGAGACCTAAATTATCACCTAATCAGGCAATTTTTAGATAATCTTAACAAACTATATAATAACTCCATTAATATAAATCTATCCCAAAAAACGGAATATATCTCCATTAATTTGATAATTTCTACGTTGATGACATTTAAAAATAAAAATAAAAATCTATCATATTTCCTTATATCTATCAATCACGTTTTCTTTTTATTCTTTTTTTCATTTTTTTTATTTATTTTAACGTTGATTAGAAATTATAATTTCAATAGGATTTAAACTCTATAATTATATCAAATGAGACTTAACAAATATATATCATTTTTAATTTCAATAGGATTTAAATTTTATATCAAATGGATTCTACCAACGTATTCATCCTTTAAAAAAAATTAAATAAACAAATTTGATTGGGAATCCATAACCCTATATTATATTATAAATAGTTTTTTTGGGAATTATTTGTTACAATTTCAACTCGGCTTTTCATTCCTATATTATATTTTAAATATTTTTTATTATTATTATTCTTCCAACACCACTCTGCTGTACAGTCTCTTACATTGATTTTGGTTCTCGTAGAGCCTTCAAAACAAAAGGTATGTAAAATTTTCTTTTTAGGTTTAATGTTAACATATATGAGAGATATTTTGGTCAATTAGAAAAGGTTTGATGAAACATAGAAGGAAAAAGATCTAAAAAACACGCAATCTAGAAAAAAAAAAAAAAAGTGACTATATTAGGCAGAGACTTTTGGAGATTGTTGTTTTTATTTTTGGAATTATTTATGTTCATGTGTATGTATGTATTGGGTTTAATTGAATTGGAATTATCTTTGAAACTTTGGTTTTGATTGAATAATGAAAATGGCAGAAGAAGTATGTTCCAATATTTGAAGTCTTCTATATATGTGTTGTAGTTTAAACTTGGTATTTGAATTGTTAAATTGTTAATTCACAGTTTCATTATTCATCTATTAATCATGAATAATAATATTGCTATTTGCAGCCATCATGATATGGTATCAATGATGTGATCATTTTGAATGTTTTCCTTTAGAGTTTAGATAGAGTCTATTTTATGATTAAAAAAAAAATACAATTAAAAAACTTTTGAAATTACATTTAAAAAAAAAAAATTATACGTTGGATCTTAAATGATTTCTATTAAACTCCATCCCTTATGGCATCATTAAAAAGAAAACTCATATAGATAAGTGTTAGGATATTATTTGGAACTAACATAATGGACTAACGTATTACACATGGTATAAATCTAACTGTAACATCCTATGCTATAAAATAAAAATTGGGCCTATGGTTATCTTCTCTTTGCAAAAAATGGTTAAATTCTCATTAATTGTGATAGTTCACTTTTAGGTAAAATAGAAACTCTATTAACTAAGTTTTAAGAAATTTAAAATTCTCTTTCAAAAAATTTCTAGAACATTAGATTTTATTTAATTATTTTAATAATTTATATTTTAAAAGAATAAAATTTATACATTACATACAACCACTACTTCAGTTACCTTCTAAATGATGGAGGATATGAGAATTCATTTGGTAGATCTACTATCAAGATAACATAGATTAGATTGGTGGTGGATGGTAAATTTAATTGTAGTTGAGTATTGTGTGAAGTCATTACCATAGAATAGCCCACAACAGAATGTGTTATGTGTAACCGATAATATGAAAGAAAAAGAATTTAATATAAATACTTTTAATTTTTATTTAACTATCCCGTGCATCGCACGGGTTAGCGACTAGTAATATGTACATTTAAAAGACAAATTAAATGCATGTAAATTGTAAAAAAAAAATACTTATCTGTTGGTCGGTGGTGTTAGCTAGTGTGTTCTTCTATGTATATCTAATTCTTGTTTAATCCCTTTGTTTTACAGAGAGAGAGAGAGAGAGAGAGAGAGAGAGAGAGAGAGAGAGAGACTTCGTCTTCGTTTGGAAAAAAGTCAGTATATATTCACTAAGAAACTAATCTTGAAAAGTGATATTGATATGGATTAGCATTTCAATTGTGTTCAAAGTAATTAACGGTAGGTTACTATTTGTCATCGATATTGATTAGTCTTATTGTGAGCTTTGGTTGTTAGCACTTATCACATAGTTCATAATTAGCAACTCACTTTGAAAATTTTAGTAGATTTTAAATCACGTTAATAAATTGACTTTTTATTAAAAAAAGAAAATTAGCATGTAACTCATACTATGTGTCGTTACAATTCTACATACACTCTATATATATATATAGTTGGGTTCAAGTTACACTTTAAGCAATATTACACTACTCAATATTTTTAAATTTGATGCAAATTTTGACAAATACACCTTTAGATTACTTTATCTTCGTATATTCTCCATTCTTGCAAAATTTCAAGGTGATCAAAGATTTATATCCATGTCATCAATTAATGGTTTAAATTCAAGTTTTTGTAGTTTAAAATAATGCATAAAAGTTGAATTTATAGATCGAATGGTCAATAATATCCAATTTACATGAAAATTGGCATGATTGTTAAGAACATATAGAACATATAATTCAACAGTGAGATTTTCAAAATATGAATTTTATAATAAGTTATTGGGTGGTGTAGCATTGCTTAAAGTTACATCAAGTTGATTGTACAAAGTTTTGCTACAAAATTTGTTGTAGCCTTAGACAACAACCTTACTTAATATATTTTTATTTGATTTGAATTTTGACAAATACACCGTTGGATTACATATTTTCCTTATATCCCCCATACTTGTAAAATTTATAGAAAATTGAAAATCAATAACTATGTCATCAATAAATTGTTTAAATTGCAAGTTTTTGTAGTTTTAAATTATGCATAAAATATAAGCTTATAGATCATATAGTAAATAATATCTGATTGACAAAAAAGTTTACATGTGTTTTAAGAGTGTAAAGATTATGCAATTCAACAGTTAGATTTTCAAAATATGTAGTAATATTTATTTTATTGAATAAGGTTGTAGCCTTAAGCTATAACCAAGTTTGCAGCTAAACTTTGTCCTATATATATAGTGTGTGCGTGTGCGCATGTTTTTCTTTGGATTTAACATTCTTTTTATATATATTTAGATTAGCCTCTTGAAAAAAATTTATAGCTCCGCTACTAGTTGAGCCAAGATTAATATCAATTAGAATACCATTTCAATTAGATGGCAAAATCGATATAAATTTTGCTCATTGAAACGTGACTTTTATTTATTTTGATATGTAAAATTTTGATCACATTCATATTTTTTTTCCCAATCATGCTTCTTCACATTCTCATCCTTTTGTATTTGATATAAGTAAAATCCATCCTCTTGTACAATCCAAATGCAATGGTCTCCACCACAAGCCCATTTCCATTTATAGGTTGTAGCATATACATCAAAAGCGGCATGGAAGCTCCCGTAAAAAAAATAGCAATAGAAAAATGTCGTTCCTTGAAAGTTAGGGCGAAAAGAGAATTCCCACTCTCCTTTAGGCTGAAGGGTTTTCAGACCTAAATCATTATCTGCAGATTTACAATGGCAGTCAAGGAGTTCATTGTTGAGGTTGTTGATGATTCGTACGTACTATGTTCTAAATGGGTTGGGTACCCATGTAAAAGAGCTACTTAGGCCAAATAATAAGAGAAGGACAAACACAAAGTAATGAAAATGGGACATCATCCTTTGTTTCATTTTTCTGGTGCATACAAAAGCTATTTGGTTAAACTTGAAATGTATTTCCCTTATGCTTTTATAGCAAGAGGTTGACAAGTTATACCTGCAAAAAGCATGTCCAAATTCTATGCGATTGCTACAAACATTTAATGCACCTTAATTTTTCATTGGGAACATTACACTGACTTATCCTGAGGTCTACTCAAATTTTATTTATTTCTCCTTTATTTCAAATTGTACACAAACCTTCATAACTTTTCAAAATAAACTACACTCATATCCCTTGTGATTTAACAAAGTTAAATCCACTAATCGAAATTAAAGAAGTAAAATAATAATAATAATAATAATAATAATAATAATAATAATAATAATTTATGTACTTTGGCTTTTACCCTTCCGATTTCAAATGATATTCTAATTTTATTTTCTTAAATTCATGGAAAAGCAAAAGGTAAAATATTTTTAATATAAATTTAATAACAAACAAAAATATGAAAAAGGTCAAGAAATTAGTGTTGCAAAATTCAAAACAGGCCTTCAAAGAAATATAATATTTATAAAAAAACTATAGGGAATAATGTTGATGTTTTTAATCACTCACTTTGGTGCCAAACTGACAGTAGTAGAAATGTTTTCCCACTGGCTTGTGCCTTCTAGTTCTAGTCTACTATTACTCCAACCAATGTTTTTATACTTTTATGTTTTCATTTTTACTTTATTTTCCACTCATGGTCAACAATAAGCAATAATATGGTGAGAAAGTGCTCTCACCTTTGTATTGATAATTTGACAATGATGAAAGACTACAATTCTCCCAGCTTCGTCCAAAAAATAGGGATAATTATAGGGTGGGGCAAGTCAGATCATAGATGCTCCATTGTAGTCTTGTCTCTCTTCTGGTCAAATGATTATATTTTACTAATCCTAATGTAATGGTTTTGACAAAATGAGAGGCAATTGTTTGGAGATGGTAGTAGAATATGTATACAAAAATAAATAAATTATAATTAGGATATGTATAGAATTTTTTTTTTTTTTTTTTTTTTTTTTTTTTTTTGCTATCATGTATAAAAAATATTTAATTTATAAATATTTAATTTAAAAATATATTAAATAAATTATGTGTATATACATTCAGGGCGGGGGCAGGGTCAAGGCAGGCAAGGAAAACTGATCCTTGCGCCCATCACTTCTTCAAGGTGGGAAAAATCTGCATAGTATAGAGTGGGATAGGAGGGTCAAGCAGGCCAAGGAGTTTTTGCAGGGGCGGCAGCAAGTGAAGCTTAGGGAGTTCAAATGAACCCCCTAAGCTGGCAAAAAAAAAAGAAAAAAAAGAATTACGTATAGTAATTTTAAAATAATTTATTTTGATAATTTAAAATAAAATTTTAAACCTCCTGACCCAAATTTTTTTAATATTCAATTGAAATAAGCTTAAATATGATTCTCTTGACATTATTTTAGCTTTTTTAAACAAGAAATGTTACACTAAAAAACAATTAAACAATTAGACATGGCTGATTCTAAAAAAATAAAATAAAATAAAAAAGGGGCAAGAGACAGAGGTATGAGTAAAGGCATAAACTAATAATTGTAATGAGTAAAGGCATAAACTAATAGATAAAAGCATTTAAGCAATAATAATTAAAGCTCACTTATAACAACAATGATTAATATGTTTATTGTATTTAGAAACAATAGATAATTTCAAAATTTTAATCTTAGCAACAATAATTAATATGTTTATTGTATTAAGAAACAATATATCAAATGAACTTATAGTTTATCTTTTGTTTCTTTCCAGCACTATGGACAAATTTGTAATAAGAAAACCACATAAACTGCAAAATCTATCTCTTACTCAAGATTCATCTTCTTAGTTCCTGCTGACCCCCCTAGAAAAAAATCCTGGAGCCGCTGCTGAGTTTTTGCCATTCCAAAATATCTTTTTTTGATGAACCATTTCAAAATATCTTTCACCTTTTCCCTTCATTGGCTTTTATAAACATATAATAAGAAAGTAAATTGTTGCAAATTGATGAATTATGTGAAAGTTTCTCGTAGTTTTGTGGATAGCTTTGGATTAGACTCAAATTTGTTAAGCGAGGAAAACTAGTGCTCCACCTTAAGGTTTATATAATATTCTTCAGAGTTGTTTTTTGGTGGGTAATCTTATATTTTCTTTTCTGGGTTATTTTGAATGTTGCAATATTGATTTCTCGATGTTTTTTTGTTATTGAATTTTGATTAAAAATAATTCTCTTTTCTCTTTTTAAACCATTAATTATAGATACAAAAATGGTAAATTCATTTGGAAACAATGATAAAATAGAAAATATGTAAGTTTTCTAAATTAAAATTTCAATTATGTTAGTGGATTTCACAATTTTAAGCTACTAAAGTGGTGATGGTAGTTTATTTAGAAAAGTGAGCGAACTACCGCGCACCCATAACAAGATGGTCGTTTTACAAGTATAAGTCTTTGTGGAGTATGGAGGGCAAGAGCCAGAGTTCAAGTTTCCAAGTTAGAAACAAGGGGAATGTTTGTTTCAAAGAAATAAAAATAAAAAAAGTGGGAGGAGGCTAGTGTAATTTTAGTAAACCTCAGAATATGTCACCGCAATTTCCCCAATTTTCATTTTCTACACTCATTAATAAAAGTCTTAATAAATATGTGTAGTAAATGCCCAACATTCAGTATACTTTCATATTAAATATCTTGTCTCATTAATTGTATTTGAAAATATTTTTTCTAAATGGGTCTGGTTAATGAGTGTCCATAGGACATCTCTTAATAGACCATTTTAATAAAGTTTTAGGGCATCTATTAACTCTTCTCTTTTTAAATTTAGACATTAGATTTCTTGCAATAAATATGTTTGTATAATACTTACATTTAATGAATTTTTCTCACAGTAATAACTACATATAGTTAATGTTATAGCATTAACTACACTTGCTCATAAAATGCCTTGATACTCATTAAGTATACCTCTAGTTAATGTTATAGCATTAACTATTCTTGCTTATAAAATGCCTTGATACTCATTAAGTATACCTGACAATAAAACTGTTATAGTTTAGTTATTGGGTTATGTTAACAAGTGCTTTAAGGGCACAAATTAAAGATTAATAAATACTCAAGTTGTAAACTTGTAACGGTCATTTTTAAATTAAAAAAAAAAAAAAAAATACACGTGTTAATGATTTAATTGCTTACACGGACAAATTCATTTTAGTTGTCTCATATGTGTACTCTTTTGGATATATATATATATATATATATATATATATTTATATATTTATATGATGATGCCAAAAATCGTCAGTGAGCCACACAGTCCTCACGTGTTTTAGATAGAACCTGCAAAACAGAAACGAAGAAGACCTTGCAGAGAGTATCGGTGTGGTACCGGCCAAATACCCTCCAAATGTTAAGTTAGAGAACTTTCACAACTCTAGAGTGCTAGAGCTGGGGTAAATTATGCATACCTTGATTTGTGAGGGCTTTGGGGCTTTTATAGTAGCATAGAGCTGACATTCGTTTCTTGGCGGAGAGGGTCTTTCCTTGTAGGGAAGATCCTCATAAATACACGTATCTTGCGGGATCCTTTCCTTATAGGGATTCCCGTGATTAGGGTTAATCGTAAGGTACAAGATATTTCCTTGTATAGACATTCATGGAGGCCAAGCAAGACCACGCTGGACCCATCATAGGCTTCTTCTTCCCGTCGGCTTCTTTCCGTTGGCCTCTTGTCCCATTCGAGTATACCCATCGCCTCATACAGATGTCGTCAGGTATTGAGATGAAGTCGTTGGCCTATAGTATCATCATTTTCATCCCTTCGTATGTGCAAGTGAAGCTGACGGGCTTATTGGGGCCCGTCAGCTTCCTCGTATGTAAACGAGTTTACTCTCTTCCAAAATCACCCTTATCAACTACCCCCTACTCCATGGCTCCGTCGGCTTTAGATGACGGGTCATGGGGTTTAATTTGTAGCTTCTCCATTATTTTTTATTCGTTGGAAAAAGGGGTGTTCATTAATGGCTCTTTGAGCAGCTATCATTAAATGCTAGGACACGTGGCACAGGCTGGTTGGCCTCATTTCTAAACAAAGGCAACGCTTCGTTTCCCACACTCTTTCGTCCTATAAATAGCTCATTTCCTCCTCTCATTTTTCTTTATTTCATCTTTGCAAGTCTTTAAGAGGGAGAGCTGTCGTTCCGTCATCTTTGTTGCCATCAACTTGCAAATCCCGTCACCTCTACAGAGTCATCAACTAACCCTGTAAGTCCTCTTTTTTCATTTCTTTTTCACTTCTATTTTTCTAGTCAGTCGTTACTTCTATAAAGAGACCCGTTAAATAAGTTCTTAGAATACCTCCGTCGCTTATAGGTGAATAGATGTCAGGTGATAGAAAAGTAACGAGTAAGTAGTCGTCGTTAGTCTGTGAGGGAGCGAGCTACGATGAGGTCTACCCGTCAGGTCATGGGCCCGAGGAGGGCTTATCCTGGTCGTCAAAGAGGGAACCGTCTGCCCATTCTCCTGCTGATGAAGAGGAAAATTGTGACGGAGAGGAAGTCGAGGAAGGAGAGGGAGGAGAGGATGAGGACGAATACGAGGAGGGAGAAGGGGACGGAGAGGAAAGGGAGAGCGGGGAGGATTGCGAGGGAGAGGATGATGAGGATGAGGGTGAGGGTGACAAGAGAGCTCCTGTGGGAGGAAGCTCAGGAAACCCAGGGGATGGTCATACCCGTCCCTTCATCCTTCTCGCGATATGGACCATCAATGATTTCAAGCCGACAATGACGACCAACATTTTTAAGAACTTACGGGATCATTACCAAATCCCAGATAATGTCCCAATCCGTCTGCCCAGGAAGTTTGAAAAGTGCTACTCTGGGAAGACCACTAACGTTGGCATGTATAACACCATGTTCGCAGCGGGATTGAGATTGCCATTAACAGAACTACACCGTCAGTTGGCCAATTTCCTATGTTTTTCCGTCAGTCAAATAGCTCCTAATGCTTGGAGAATATTCATAGGAGCTGAAGTCATCTAGAGTCATCTTAGCGGTGGGAACCGTTGGCTTACTCTCGACGAGTTCTTCTGGTGTTACAGATCCCAACATATCTCCTCATCTAAAGGGATGTATCACTTCGCAGCGAGGAAGAAGTCACTTAGGCTAGTGTCAGACATGCCCGACTCTAATAGAAATTGGAAAAGTAGGTAGTTTTTCTTCCAAAGGACGGACTGGGTATGCCAACGGGAGGAGTGGGTTACTATGCCTCATGGCTTCGACAATACTTGGGGTATTATCAAGGATTCAGGTTTAGTACCGTTTGCCTCCTCACTTTTTCTTTGTTTATTTGTTAAGTGTTTGACGTCGTTCGTTTCCTTCTTTTTCAGCTAGTGTTCGTCTGTGGATAACTGACGAGCAGGAGGCTTTTATCTGTCGAGTGCTTGACATCCCTTTTGACGAACGAAGGTGTAAGGAACTTATTACCCTCGACACGCTGCACGCCTACTGTGGTGGTCTTGAGCCGACGCCTGCAGCTCAGAGACTGAATGCTTATTCCCATCGGTGTAAGTTCTTACTTCTTGGCTTTTTCCTTCCGTCTGCTTCATACTTATGCCTGCTTATCTAACGTTCATCTTTTACCCTTTGCAAAAATGGAGGCAGCGAAACAAAGAGCTTTGGTAAGGGCGTCAGTCGCGGTGCGCAAGCAGAAGGAGAAGGAGGGGGCCTCAACGTCAGCTCCCAAGATCGTCGGTAAGGGAATGCCTAAGTGAAAGAGCGAAGGGAGGGATGACCATCCGCTCAAGAAAGGACCGGGCACTCCTACTGGTGACAAACAGTCAAAGCAGTCGTCGCCTCCCAAACCTAGCCATAGAGCTGGTAAAGGTTTAATGACGGCGATTGGTCCCGTCACCAAGGGAACCGTTCGTCGTCTTCTCACGCATAAGGAACATGCCGTTGAGATGGTTAAGTCAATCATCAAGGAGACGGACTTAGACCCTTGTGCCGAGCAGACGACGGAAGACTTAGGGGCGTTGGGTCTCTTCGACCTAGCCAGGGTATGTTTTTCTCATACTTTGTTCCATTTCATGTTTAATTCTCTTACTGACGGTTGTTTTTGATTTCAAGCGTCGGTGCACATGAAGGCGCTTCAGGATTGGTGTGTCACCCAAGAGGGAGTGATCCATCGGTTCCGAAAGCGTTAGGATATTCACAACAAGGAGATGGATTAGTACAAGGAGTCTGTCCGCACCTTCAACAAGGAACTGACGACTGTTACTGAAAAGCTGAAGGAGGAATCCCGTCTCTGAGAAAAGGCGCAAAAGGCCAAGGAAAGCTTGGAGACGAAGCTGACGACCTTTCGTGAGCAGACGGAGAAGGCCAAAGCCGACGCCGTGGTGGAGTTTAGGGCCTCACTTTCTTTTATTGATGTGTGCACCATCTACTACAGTGAAAGTTTTGATGACTGCCTGAAGTAGGTTGGGTCCATCTATCCAGACCTTGAGTTGTCCAAGATCTCCATGGATGACCTAGTATCGGTGACTCCTTCAAGTGATGACACCGTCAGTGAAGGGACAGACGACTCCACTCATACAGAGCACGACCCAAAAGACGACGGTGTGGTCCTTGCTTAACTTGCTCTTGAGAGACCCGTCACTCCCTTGGTCCCGTCTGCTGAAGACCCTCCCACCAATGATGCTGAGAACCCTTCTGCCCCGAACGCCCAGAATCCTTCTACCAGAGATGCTGAGAACCCTTCTACCCAGGACGCCCAGAATCCTTCAGCCTATTTTTAATTTTTTAACTTTTTATGTACCCCATCTTATCCTCAGACAATATTAAGTGCCCTTTTGTTTTTAGGCTTTGTTGTAAACACTTTCTTTTATTTATGGCGTCTGTTTAATAATTTGTTATCTCATCCGTCGCTTTTGGTATGCTTTTGTTATGTGTTGATTCTTATTTTGAGATATGCATATGTCCGTCCACCTTGGGACTAGCATACATGTTAGGATACACCCGCCTATTTGGGTGTGCCCGTCCTTTAGGGACTTGGTATCTTTTGGGTATCTTTGAACGAGTCTGTCTGCCCATAGGCCTAGCATTGAACCCGTCAACTATTTAATAATTTTACTACATCCCTTGGGATGCAAACTCGTCCACTTAAGGACTTAATATCTTCGTTCACTTTAGTAATAAACTAGTCCATTTGTAGACTTAATATCTCCGTCCACTTATGGACTTAGTAATTTCTAAGCATCCCTTGGGATGATCTGTCCACTTGTGGACGTAGTAATAAACTCGTCCACTTATGGACGTAGTAATAAACTCGTCCACTTGTGGACTTAGTAATGAACTCGTCCACTTATGGACTTAATAATTTCTAAACATCCCTTGGGATGAGTCCACTTGTAGACTTAATAATGAACTCGTCCACTTGTGGACTTAGTAATTTTGAGGCATCCTTTGGGATGGACCCGTCCACTTATGGACTTAATCACAAATGCAGTTTTGTAGAGATATATGCATACACAGGTCATATCTGAATAACTCCTCTTATTGTGATAAATGCGTGCATAAGTAAAAAATTGTTCTTGAAAGAATAAAAAGCTACCTTTTGGGCTTAAAAAGTACTGTAGATAGTAAAAATTAACTAAAATGAAGTAAACTGGAAATAAGGAGTGTTGTTCTTCATGCCGTCGTCTACTGGTAGTATCTATTCAGGTGCTCCGTGTTCCATGGGTGGTGCAACTTCTGTTCGTCTAGCGTCTCTAGGTGGTAGGTGCCTTTCCTCTGCCATGAAGTGATTCTGTTAGGTCCTTCCTAATTAGGCCTCACCTTTCCCCGAAAGGGATCTCTCGCAGCGCTTGTGACCTTCCTTAGGACAAGGTCTCCAACTTGGAAATCTCTGAGTCTGACTCTGGAGTTGTAATGCTTGGCCATGAGATCCTGGTATCACGCTAACCTTTGTTTGGCTCTTGCTCTTACTTCATCTATTAGGTCGAGTTGTAGGCGCATGGCTTCATCATTCCTATTCTCATCATGGTTCTCCACTCTGTAGCTTGTGAGTCCGACCTCAGTTGGGAAGACAGCCTCGGTTCCGTATGCTAGTCGAAACGGCGTCTCTCCTGTAGGTGTCCTGGCTGTCGTCCTGTACGCCCATAGTACGCTTGACAACTCTTCTAGCCATATACCCTTTGCCCCTTCGAGCCAAGTCTTGATGATCTTGAGCGAGGATCAGTTCGTGACCTCAACTTGTCCGTTAGCCTGAGGGTGGGTGAGTGAGGAGTAGTGATTCTTGATTCCCAGTTGTGAGCAAAAATCTCTAAACGAGTCGTTGTCGAATTGTTTTTCGTTATCTGAGACCAAGACCCTAGGGATTCCGTACCTGCAGATGATGTTCCTCCAGACGAAGCTTCATACGTTCTTCTCTGTGATGGTGGCCAAGGCTTTAGCTTCCACCCATTTGGTAAAGTAATCTATGCCGACCACTAGGAACTTCAGCTGTCTCATTGCTATTGGGAATGGGCCTATGATGTCCAACCCCCATTGAGCAAAAGGCCACGGGGCCATCATTGGAGTGAGCTCTTCTGTTGGTTGTCTGATGACGTGGCCGAACCTTTGACATTTGTCGCAAGCTTTGACATAGGCTTGGGCATCCTTCTGCATGGTGAGCCAATAGTATCCAGCCCGAATCAGCTTATGCACCAATGACTGTGACTCAGAATGGTTCCCGCAGATCCCCTCATGGACTTCTCGCATGACATAGTGTAACATCCCGTCAGTTTAAAAAAAAAAAAAAAAAAAAAAGAAGTCAAGGTCAAATTTTTGGTTCCTACATGCCAAGCCCCACCTAACCCCACTACCCACCTCACAATCACTCTATCTTATCTTCTTTGGCCGGCTCACTCCCTACTTCTCTTTTCTTTCTTTTTTCTTCTCTTTCATTTTTCGGTAGAACACTCTCTACTCTCATCCTCTCCACCGGCACTTCCACACCACCACCATCATCATTTCCACCATCATTTTTCCGGCAAGATCACCGGAAAATTCTTGGGAACCCATAAACACCTTCACATCCTTTTTTTGAGGTAAAAAATTTCTCATCTTTTTGGTGGATTTTGCACTTTTGCTTGAGGTTATTTTTTATCTAAATTTTAATAATGATACTCATATGATTTATGAGCATAGGAAGTGATATTTATGTGTTTTTATGTATGGGTTTTGTATTGGTGAAATTATTTAATGAGTGGGTATATGGTTTGTGCTAATGATGACTACCTAAGGTTGATTTATGGTGGAAAATTTAGGGGTTTTTAAGTTATGACATGTGATGGTTGATAAATTTAATTTTTCCATTGCCATTGGGTTTATTTGGAGTTAGTTGAAGTTCTAAATTTCTTGTCTTGGAGGATATATTGATTTTGCTTTCATGGGTCTCTTAATAATGTAGTGTAAATTTTATGGAAGTTAGTCATAATGTTGGAGATGATATTAAATGAGTTAACTTTATAAATTGGAGTTTATGCCTTATGAATCAAATTGTTGAGAAACTTTGGAAGTGGGATATATTATTATTGATGAGGTTAAATACTAGGCTTGCCTAATTAAGTGATTATTTGGCAATTCCTAAATTGTGGCTAGATGCAATTTCAAGCTCTATGCTTATTGTGATAGGTTTACTTGATATTGTTTAGGTTCTAGCTAATCTCCTTGGAGCTTGGAGAATTAGGATTTTGCGGTTGCGAGGTAAGTAGCTTTTAATGGGATTTTTGGAAAATAATCATGTTTTATAAATGTTGTTTTTGGGTCAAACACATTTTGGAAAATTATATATGGATATATGTTTTCTTAAAAGTATTGTGTTGTGACCTTATTATATATCATTATATTTGAAAATGCATCATATTTGGTATTGCATTTGGGGAAATGCATGAATTGTTAATATGGAAAAATGAGCATCTTTTATTTAATCTTTGATAAGGAAATCTTGGATGTTATGGTATATTAGAAAATTTAAAGATGCTTATCTTGTCTTGTATTATTTGGAAAATTGATAGAAAATCTCTTGACAAGAATGAAGTTGAAACCTTACAAACTTTGTAGAAGTGAGATTATTTAAGGTTTTCTGAAACTACCTGGATATGAACTATATGTTTCAAAGTAATGTAACCTGTGAGTTGTTTTAACACCATTCTATGTGTGATTTCCCGGTGAACACCCAATATGGTTTCCGTAGTCTTTGTGACAATGGAATCAAGTCCAGGTCAGTGCCCTTTTACTTTGAATGACGCGTCCTTCCCTGCTGTCCATGGGGGGAAGAGGTTCCTTGATTGTGTGTGGGTGAGGCTGTTGCCCATGGGGCCAAGAGACCACATGCAAGAGAGGTCCTATTTGACGTGCTCTCTCTGCTGCCCATGGGGGGAGAGAAAAACCTTGAGGGTATGGGTGAGGCTGCTGTCCATGAGGCCTTTTCCCCAGCGCAACCTGGGGAAGAACAAAACCTTGAGGGACTAAGAGAGCCTTTGGGCCGCCCAAAGAGGATAATATCATGCACACAGGGGCCAAGAGTCTGCATACCAGAGAGGACAATATCATGCCAGTTGTGAATGGGTGGATCCCCTGACTGGTCTATGTGGTAGTGTGGTAGATTTGTAATAATTTATCTTATGTTAGATATTATGGTTTTGGAAATTATATTGTTGATGCTCACAGATTATGGTATATAGTTTCAAGATATTTACCTTGAGAAAGTTTGTGTTTCATTATTAAATCATTCTTGTCATATTATTACTTTGAAGATGAAACTTGCATTTCCCCCACCCCCATTAAATATGCTACTTACTGGGCGTTAGCTCATCCCACCCTCTAACAGTTTTTCAGATTTATTAGCTATACCTTGGGTATGGAGCTTACTTCCTTGATGATGATTAAAGTGCTATGTTAAATTTGGAGACTCTTGCTGTAAATGGTTGGTGACTTGATCTTGCTAATGTTCAACGAGATCTTAATTAATTCTATTGGAGGTTGGTCACTTGAGGTTTGTTAACCTCAGGCATGGTAGGCATAGACTCGATATTAAGATTCCTTATTCTTGATAAGATTGTGACTTTGTGTAATCAAACAGTTTTGTAATATATATTCATGTATTATGTGGAGGCACATGATTTTTAGTTATTGTTCGTAAATGTGTTATAGAGCTTTGACTTGTAATGTGGAGATTTATGGTTATATATTCTTATCCTGTGGAAATGAAAGGAAAACAAAGATCTCCTATAGTTTGGTTTTCCAAAAAGGAAAAATCTACAGGTACTTTGAGATGTATTTTTCATGCTTTGGACCCTTTGGGGTTTGGGGTGTGACACATAGTCTGCTTCCTCAAGGCCTAAGCACCTTAGGTACGGGCAAGAGAAGCCACTTTTGTACAAGACATCCTTTATCAGGATGAATCGTGCTGCCTAGACCTTCAACTTTCTTGCGGCCTCCTTACCATCAGGTATTGTGCCGTCTTTCAAATAAGAAACTATCAGTGTGGTCCAATTGCTTCCCGAGTCTATTTCCTGCACGTCGACGCCATCCATCAAAGGTAAGAGCTAAACAAAAGAAAGTACCTTACTGGGGATGAGCATGTGTTATGTTGATGCGGCTTTCGCAAGACGGTCGGCTTGCTCATTCTCTTTCCTAGATATTTGAACAAACTTGGCCTGAAACTCGGCCACCCGTTTCCTTACTTGCTCCAGGTATTTCTTCTTTCTTTCCCTTTTGCATTCATAGTCACCGTTCACCTGACTCGTGACCCCCTGAGAATCGCAGTACACAACTACATTCGTGGCCCCTATGGCTTTGGCGAGATCCAGTCCTGCCACTAGAGCCTCTTACTCCGCTTCATTGTTGGTCAAAGGGAAGTCGAGACGAACCATACACTCGATCTTGTCCCCTTCTGGAGAACGAAGCACTATACCTACTCCATCAACCTGCCTGTTAGATGATCCATCCGTGTGAACACTCCATTAGGTATGCTCTTCTGCCCCTTAGCCTTCCATGTTGGTGAATTCCGCAATGAAGTCAGCGACCACCTGTCCCTTTATAGCAGTACGCGGGCGGTATTGTACGTCAAACTTGCTCAATTCTATTGCCTATAGTGCCATCCGTCCAGTTGCTTTAGGGTTACTCATTGCCTGCCGTAGAGGCTTGTCTGTCAGAACGACTACAGTATGGGCCTGGAAGTATGACTTGAGCTTACGGGCTGCGGTAACTAAAGTGAAGGCGAGCTTCTCTATCGGTGGGTATCTCTCCTTTGCACCACGAACTGCCCGGCTAGTGTAGTACATGGGCTTCTACACCCTGTCTTCTTCTTTGACTAAGGCCGCACTGACGGCATCCGGGGAGACGGCCAGATAGAGAAATAGCTTTTCTCCTGGTTGGGAGGGACTTAGCAATGGTGGGGAAGAGAGATATGCTTTTAGATCATCAAAAGCTTGTTGGCATTCGACAATCCACTAGAAGGACTTCTTCAGCGTGCGAAAGAAAGGTAAACACTTGTCCGTCGCCCTCAAAACGAACTTGTTCAACGCAGCCACTTTGCCGTTAAGGCATTGCACTTCTTTTGTGTTCCTTGGTGGTGCCATCTCCATTATGGCTCGAATCTTGTCTAGGTTGATTTCGATACCTCTCTGAGATACCATGAACCCTAAGAATTTTCCAGACGTCACCCCAAATGCACATTTGCTTGGATTGAGATTCATGTTGTGAGAGTGGAGGGTGTCAAAAGTCTCCTTGAGGTCATCTAAATGATTGCCCTCCCTTCGGCTTTTCACTAGCATGTCATCCACGTAAACTTGGACGTTTCTTCCAATCTGATGGGCAAACATTTTGTTCATGAGCCTCTGATACGTTGCACCCACGTTCTTGAGACCGAACGGCATCACCTTATAGTAGAAGACACCTTGACTGGTGACAAACGAAGTTTTCTCCTTATCAGCTTCGTCCAATTTGATCTGGTTGTAACTAGAAAATGCGTCCATGAAGCTCAATAACTGGTGTCTTGCTGTCGAGTCTACCAGGATGTCAACTCGCGGGAGGGGGTAGCTATCCTTGGGCCACGCCTTGTTCAAGTTCGTGAAGTCTACACACATCCTCCATTTCCCGTTGGCTTTTTTAACCATCACTACATTGGCTAGCTAGTCGGGGTAGTACACCTTCCTGATAAATTCTGCATCTTGCAGTTTGTGGACTTCTTCTGCTATAGCCCGGTCTCGTTCTTGGGCGAACACTCACTTCTTCTGACTGATAGGGGGAAAAGAAGGTTTCACATTCAACCTGTGCACCATGACTGAAGGGTTGATCCCGGGCATGTCTTTATGACTCCAAGCAAAGACGTCCTAGTTTTCTTTTAGGAATGCCATGAGCGCTTGACGGACTGGCGGACTGGTGAGGGTGTCGATCCTAGTCGTTCACTCAAGCCTAGAGTTATCGAGAAGTATCTCCTCCAATCCTTCAACGGGCTCTGCAACAGCCCTCTGTTCTTCAATGCTCATTGTCTGCAAGTGGTTGTCTATCTCCAACATTGCTATGTAGCACTCGCGTGCTGCCACTTGATCCCCACGTACCTCTCTTACTCCGTACTCGGTGGGGAATTTGATCATTAGGTGATAGGTTGAAGTCACGGCCTTCCATGAGTTAAGGGTAGGTCGGCCCAGTATGGCATTATAGGCAGATGAGCAGTCGACAACAAGGAATGTAACATTCTTAGTGATTTGCTGAGGGTAGTCACCGACCATCACGGACAATGTGACTGTGCCGAGGAGGTATACCCTCATTCCTCCGAACCCAACAAGTGGCGAGCTGGCTGGTACGAGTTGCTCTTTCTCGATCCTCATCTGCTGGAATGCTGGGTAGTAGAGGATATCAGCAAAACTTCCATTATCAACTAGGACCCGATGAGTGTTGTAGTCCCCTACCCGAATACTAACAATGTGTGCATCATCGTGTGGGTGGTGGAGACATCGAGCGTCTTCTTCTGAGAATCCAATTATAGGGTTGTCGACCCGTGCCATCTTTGGGACGAAACCTGTCAGCTGGACGTTCTGAACCATCCTAAGGTAAGTCTTACGGGCCTTCTTGGATGAACTAGAAGTCGTGGTGCCCCCTACAATCATCCTTATGTCCCCTATAGGTGGCCTAGGGCGCTCATTATCCCTTCTAGCAACCTACTCTTGTGGTGGATTTTCCCTTTCTTTGCTGACAAATTGTTGTAGTTTCCCTTGTCTAATAAGGGCTTCAATCTGCTACTTCAAGTCATAGCATTTAGACGTGTCGTGACTGTGGTCCCAATGAAAACGGCAATACTTGTCTCTGGACCTCTTATTGGGATCTCCCTTCAACTTATTGGGCCACGTCAAGGCTGCATCATCCTTAATTTGCATTAGGACCTGATCGATAAGGGCAGTTAGCGGGGTGAAGTTCGCAAATCTTCCAACGGGAGGCTTGGAGTGTCTATCCTCCCGTCGATCTCCGGTTCTGGTAGTCTTCTGTCCCCTATCCTGTTGCGTATCTTCTTGCATTTCCCTTTACTTGGGTTTCTCCTCTCGAGCTAGTAACGCATCTTCGGCGTTCATGTACTTAGTAGCTCGATAAAGCACATCTGACATGGTCTTCGAGTCATTTTTGTATAAATAGAACAGAAACTTCCCCTTTTGCAATCCATTGGTGAATGCAGCAACAAGTATCTTGTCATCAGCTTTGTCTATCGACAGGGCTTCCTTATTGAAGCGGGTTATGTAGGATCTCAGCGTCTCATCCTCCCATTGCTTGATGCTCATCAGGCATGCAATGGACTTCTTATACCTATGCCCCTCGATAAAGTGCGAGGCAAACTGCACGCTCAGCTCCTTGAAGGTACTGATGGAGTTGGGTGTCAACTTACTGAACCATACCCTTGCAGGACCCTTTAGCGTAGTCAGGAAGGCTCGACACATGATCTCGTCCGCCACGCCTTGCAAGTGCATAAGGGTTTTGAATGACTCCAGGTGATCTAAGGGATCCTTTGACCCGTTGTAGGCTTCTACCCGCAGCATACAAAACTTCGGCGGAAGGGGGAACGAAGTGACGAGTGTAGTAAAAGGTGAGTCCGTCCGATGGACTAACTCGTCAAGGTCGCTTGACACCCGTTCTCTGAGGGCGTTCATCATGAAGTCCATTCACTCCTTCATCATCTGCATCTCCATAACTATGTGTGGTGGTGCTGTTTCTATGACAGATGGACGGCTGGTATCTTGTCGCTCTTGTCTACTCAGAGCATTGCTGCCTTTTGGTCCTTCTCGGTCCCTCCTTTCGGCACTGGTGCCCTCTTACTCTTCTCCGTGACTATTAGGCCTAGCATCCCTTTGGCACAGCTGTTCCTCCAAGTCGTGGTTTTGCTTAGTAAGGCGTTCCACAACCGCAGCTAGGGTTTGTACCTGTCTTTCAAGGGCAATAGTGCGTGGTTTTTCTCCGGTATGGTTATTGGTTGCCATCGAGCGAGTGAGTACCATAAAACTCTTTGTCTAGGAAGTGGTAATATGGCTATTACTGTCAAACTTTCCCACAGATGGCACCAACCTATGATGCCAAAAATTGTCAGTGAGCCACACGGTCCTCACGTGCTCTAGACAGAACCTGCGAAACAGAAACAAAGAAGACCTTGCAGAGAGTACCGATGTGGTACCAGCCAAATACCCTCCGAAGGTTAAGTTAGAGAACTTTCAGAACTCTAGAATGCTAGAGCTGAGGCAAATTATGCGTACCTTGGTTTATGAGGGCTTTGGGGCTTTTATAGTAGCGTAGAGCTGACATTCGTTTCTTATCGGAGAGGGTCTTTCCTTGTAGGGAAGATCCTCATAAATACACGTATCTTGCAGGATCCTTTCCTTATAGGGATTCCCGTGATTAGGGTTAATCGTGGGGTACAAGATATTTCCTTGTATAGACATTCGTCGAGGCCAAGCAAGGCCACGCTGGACCCGTCATAGGCTTCTTTCTTCCCGTTGGCTTTTTTCCGTTGGCCTCTTGTCCCGTTCGAGTATACCCATCGCCTCATACAAATGCCGTCAGGTATTGAGATGAAATCATCGGCTTAAGGTATCGTCATATTCGTCCCTCTGTATGCGCAAGTGAAGCTGACGAGCTATTGGGGCCCATCGGCTTCCTCGTATGTAAACGAGTTTACTCTCTTCCAGAATCACCCTTATCAATATATATATATAAATATATATATGTGTGTGTGTGTGTGTTTACTGTTAGGACATATGTGTTTCTCTTGTTAAGAACATATGTCATTCTTTTATGTAATTGGCTAATCCTTTGACAAAACGCACTTTACTTGTATTTGGGTAGATCTAGGATGTGTTTAATACTTCAAGAAACCTTGTTTCAAGTTCAAGTGTTAAAGCCATGCAAGTCTGTCCAAGAAACAAGTGAAGAAGTGCTAAGTTTTTAAAGCTTGATAGCTGCTCGACACCTTTCGACAACTAGGCTATCTATCGAGCCTCTTAAGGTGTTTCTTATCGCAATCTCGACACCTTCTCGATAGCTGGTCGATCGATCGAGAAATCTTCTGTCTCCTCGATAGCTTCTCGACACCTGGTGGATTAATCGAGATGTTCCTTGACACCTGCTCGACACCTGCTCGATCGATCGAGAATTACTGAGCTTTACAAAATTCATTTTTCATATCTGATTTTCGGCCCATGCTGACTTGTATGTGTAGAGTTTCTTTTCTCACAACCCTAGACCTATATAAGGCTTATTTTAGAGACTGTCACATAAGAGAATACAAGGGAGAACATATGCAAAAGGTGACCGATGCCTTATTCTCTCTGAAAGAAGCTACTGCGTCTTTATGCCTTAGGGTTTTGTAACCAAGTGCTTCTTGATCTTCATTGTTGATAAAGTGAAGAACTTTGCAGCCAACATCTTCTTCTAGTTGGTGATTGAAGTCGCGTACTGGGATCCGTGCAATTGGTTAGTCACGTACTGGGATTCGTGCATCATAAAAAAAGGTGACCGATGCCTTATTCTCTCTGAAAGAAGCTACTGCGTCTTTACGCCTTAAGGTTTTGTAACCAAGTGCTTCTTGATCTTCATTGTTGATGAAGTGAAAAACTTTGCAGCCAACATCTTCTTCTAGTTGGTGATTGAAGTCGCGTACTAGGATCCGCGCAATTGGTTAGTCACGTACTGGAATTCATGCATCATAAAAGGGTGGCGTTCATATATTGAAGAGTTCAGAGGTTCTGAAGCGGTAGAAGGTTTCTGCTGTGAGTTCATCTACAGGGATTGTAGAGTCTAGGAACAAAGGTTTTGTACTAGATCTGAAACTTCTCTTTACTATAGTGAATTGCTTTTTGGGAAGGTTTCCCCACAGGTTTTTTACTGTGAAACTAGTTTGTTTCATTAGTTTTTCTAGGTCATCATATCTTGTCTTATTTACTTTTCCGCTGCATGATTTTGACATGATATTGATGTTTGTTTGTTTTAACAAGATTTATTCATAATAAAACTAATTAACAACTTGTGTTTAAAACTTGTTAATTCTATTAACCGAGGTCTAAATTTCCCAACATTTACTTTACTTTATTTTTTGAAAAATATATAAAAAATTACTTAATAAAGAATTAAATGTCTTAACCATTACTTTTAGGGCTTTCGTTACTAAAATCCATAGTTATCAAATGTCTTACACTAAACATAATTTTTTTAAAATTATTTGCATTATTTTATTTTTCTTACATTAATGAATGCACCTAGTTAATTCTATAGCTTTAAGTATACTTCCTTGATCTCTTAATACTCATTAAATATACCTGATGATAAATATTTTTCTAGTTAAGTTATTAAATGTCTATCAATAAATATGCTTGCATAATAAATGCTTTGAAATGACTACTTTTTGTTTAGGATTTATGGAGGTGCTTAGACATTAATTTGAAATCATTTTAGATCTTTAAAAGCTAAAATTTTGTTGCTTTTGAGGGGAAAGATTGTTGTGACTAACAAAAAAAATCAGCAATCACCTATTAGCTCCTTCTCAAAAAGCTCTCCAAAAGACTCGAATGTTGAAGTTTTTTGAAATCGAGGATCCTTCCTCTATTTATAGATGGGAATATCCTTGGTTGATAAGTTGGAGTGAAGTACAAACTCCCTAGGGCATAAATTATCTAGCATTAATCTTTAATAATGAGTATTCCTTTGATGGTTTATGAATAGCAAATTACACTTGATGCACTAGTTAAAGTGTCAATTACAATTAAGACAAAGTTTGACTACAAACTTGGTTGTAGCCTAAGACTACAACTTCCTTTAAAAAAATTAACATTATTACATATTTTGAAAATCTAACTATTGGATTGCATGTTCTTTATGCTCTTAACACACATTTTAGATTTTGTTCCAATCTGATGTTATTTACTATATGATCCATGAACTTCTTTTTATGCATAATTTTATACTATAAAAACTTGCAATTTAAAAAATTAATCGATAGCATGTCTATTGATCTTTGATTTTTCAGAAATTTTGCAAGTATGAAGAATATAAAAATAAAATATAATCTAATAGCAGATTTGTCAAAATTCACATCCAATAAAAAGATATTGAATGAAATTTTATCTTTAAGCTACAATCAAGTTTGTAGCCTAACTTTGTCCTTATAGGCTTGAATTTAGAGTTTATCCAATTTGATTCCTACTTTATTTTCTGATTAATTTGAGTGATAATACAACTTAGAGCCAACTAGTAATTCAAAATAAATCCTGGGTATATTTATGAATTTTAATTTACTTAATTATCTTAAATTATTAGAAAACCAACTAGTAATTCAAAATAAATCAACTATCCAATGAAAATATCCTCTTGGAATAATGCAGTGCACGTCCACTCTTATTTTAGGCTTGATCCAACGAAATCATGGCATGTAATTAATTAAAATCAATTCTTAAAGAATCAATCATAATTAAATTAATCATAATTGCACATGATCAATCATAATTGTGGGAATGTATTCCACCCGCTAAAATATTTATCCATATTGATCTTACAATTTGGTAGTTTGATTTAAGTATATGAGATGTCATTTTCATCTTGGATAAAACTTAGATACAATATTTTTGGTGTTGTTCCTTAGGTTTCATTCTTACGATTCTGCCATGTGGATTGTATTTTTTAATTAATTAGCCACATGGCAAAATCTTAACAGGAGAACCTAGGGAATAACATATAAGTATTGTATCTAAGTCTTGTCTTTTCATCTTTAGGACATCCAAAAGTCAAAGTTACGATTTTTCCCTTATGTCATAGAATGATAGTTTAACCCTTGGTGAGAACGGATGTAAGAGATCACAATCTCAGCCCAATTGTTTCAAAATAAGGCCAAATCAATGTGAATATGCGAGACCTTGTTCAAAATGGAGATTCAAAGGCTATCATCCCTATCAGATCAAGGGCTATACATTTGGATTCACCATCTATTTTAATTTATGGAAAAACAAATAGAAAATCACATAATAAAATAAATTCTTCATTTTGTAGTTTGAATAAATAATTATGAAATTACATTTGATGAAAATTAAAAGAAATACACCACCATGGTCCTAGATACGACCTAATAAAATATAGGACTTTGATTTCTAATTATATTCTAAAAAATAAAAATTATATGTAATAAGATCTAATTTATGAATCGTTGATTTAAAATCGGAGGTTAAGTTATGAAATAGTATGTTACTAGACACCTACTCTGTCTAATGAACTGGTCTTTTAGAATATAGTGGTGATAATTCATGTCATGCAATCAAAGCATCCAAATGAGCTAGAGCAACAAAGCAGCATGTCAACAGGTGAAAAATGGATCAAGAAATTTAGATTTTGGAAAAGGTTTTGAGAATCAAAGTATGATTATCCCTCTCCACCGTATAGACCACATCATAATCAAAGGGGTACTTTTCGGAAATGCATATCTGTATTTGTCTTCAAAACTCCATTACATTTTTTTTTTAGTTAATCTTACAATATGATGATTTGAACCCAAGAAAAACTAAAGGAAGAACCAAAGTTGTATATGAATTGAACAAAAGAAGAAAACCTAGGAAGAGCCCTGTGTATTGTTACTATTGTACCGTTGCTCACTATAGGATTTCTACCTGCACTGAACTCCCCCCTCCCTCCCTCCCTTACTTATATAATAATAAAAGGAACCCGTTAATAGGTGTCTTTAAGACATTTGTTAATGAACTATTTTAAGAAAGTTTTAATATTATTTTTACGAAAAATATAAAAAACTGTAAAGAAATCATTTACTTTTATACTTTCCAATAATAAAAAAAAGCTTTTAAAAAAATCAATTATTTTTACTAAATCAATGTACTTAAAGCATTCGTTAATCTTTTTCATAATTAAAATTGAACGTCGAACTTCTTACTACTAAGACACCAATCCATAGAATCCTCACTTGAGTCCTTAACTCACATATTCTATATGAATTGAGACACAAAAAAACCAAGCCAGGAACGTGGAATAATTATGAGAGAGAGAGAGAGAGATGATTTATGTCTCCAGGACCCAGGTGACCATTTGCATTAAATTATGGAGTAGTTTTCTAATTTTAGTTTCATATTTGCCTATATGTTTTTCTTTTGCAGATCTCTCTCATCATGCGTTCATTTAATTGTCCATCTGCCACATTTCCGATTCCAGATCTCATTACTGAAGATATACCCTACAGTATCTTTCCTCTTCTTTTCCTTGCTTCTTATTGATGCAATCATGCAAGTTGAGTGGCTAGCAGTTTTGGAGTTGGCATGCTGTTGCATGTTTGTGTGTTATCAAAAAAAAAAAAAAAAAAAAAAAAAAAAAAAAAAATCATGCAAATTGAGTGAGTCGTTTAAAAGTTAAAACTCTTGGTCTGGGGCTGGAATGGTGATTTAGCAAATCATTCATAATACCTTTTATTTCTTACGTCTTAAACTGTAAAATCAACAAATGATTGGGTGAATACTGATTCGGCATTCAAAGAATTAAAGAAGCAAAAAATACAGAAAAAGTAACCCAAAAAAATGACCTACCAAAACTCATTACGACCCAACTACGGACTCCTCATTTTCATTTTATTAATTTTTGTTTTCCTTTAAATTTTGTTATCCTAAACTATGTTCACAAAAAAATAAAAATATATTAAAAAAAAAGGTTTTCTTAGTTTTAACCGTGTTTGAATTCAGATTTTTTAATTATAACAAAACTTAGATACAATACTTTATATACTATTCTTTAAGTACTTTTTTTAAAAATTTAACTACATGTCTATTTAAATAATTCAACTAACGGTGTTAACATCTCTTTGTTTTTCTATTTTTACTCTTTTTTCCCCTTGGTTGCGTTAGAAAACCCGGCCCAAGAGAAAAACCTCAGAACCTAACCTCTCTAGCTCAGCAGAACTGAACCGCCACAAGGTAGCTGGAACGTATGATTCCTTATCGTTACCTATGGTGGCTGTCAAATTTTGAGAGAACACAACAAAAATAATAATTGGATTTTTTTCGAGGTATCTGACCTCCTTAGTATTCACTTTGATAAATAATTCAGATGCCTTCATTTGAAAATACTTCAGCAACTTAAATACAATATGGATAACTGATCAACCCAAAATAAAAGGACTACTACAACTCAACTACTAAAGATTCGGACTACTACTTAACAACCTTAACGTTAACAACAACGTTCTAATCAAATCTTGCGATGGTTACTTCGGGATTCAACTCTTCAGGAGAGAACTTCATACACATATACGCTTAAATTAGGATAGAGTAGAATTTTTATTTTGTAAAAAAAGAAAAAAAAAACAAACAAACAAACTCCTAATTTTACTCAAACATGACTTTTATTGAAATCATAAATAACAAACAATCACATAACATGAAAAACATAACTCCTGTTCCTCACGTTTATCATACCAGCTAACAACTTCCTGCACGTGACAGCAGCCCTCCACGGATCTGCTTCACATGGTCGAGGAACGGAACCACTGGACACTGATACAAAATGAACCCACTGCCTCACATGAGCACCATTAGTGTCTCTCTCCAAACTCGATTTGGTAAAGCCCTAAGATTTGGAATTCCAAGTTGAGATTTTGTAGAAAAGAACAACACAGAATGCACCAAAGAAACTCAATTTTTTGAAGATTTATATATATATATATATATATAGATATAAATATAGATATTTTAACACAAACAAAAATAAAATAAAAACTATTAGCAGGGAGTAAAAATCTTGAAAAATACAACAATACCGGTGCCTGATCTGTTTGGCTATTTTGTTTTATGTAAGAGAATTACTATGTTCATAACTTTTTCACAACAAATCCTATATGACAATTTGTTACGAGTTGTTATTGGTGGGGTAGAAAAGTAATTTCAGTAATAGGTTTAAATTAGAACCAATAACAACTAACCACCTACGATTTGTTATGAAAATGTTATGGACTTAACACCTCTCTCTATCTAATATCTATATCGTTGCGTTAGTTTGCAAACAATCTGATTTGAATTGATGGCCATGGGAAACATTTATTTACAAAATATGCCCTTGGGTTGGGAGTGGTGAGTGTGGATTATGGTGGCCGTCAATATGGTTAAGGTTTGTGTTCAACAAGTTCCTCCAACGGAGGCCAATATCGACAACAGCGTTGGGTTAAGGTGGCCAGTTTTTTCTTGTGTAATCTCGTCAGCGAATCTGGTGGATTTTATTCTATTGTCATCGTTAAACACGGGTGTAACGCTGTGTTTGCTAAGTTGGATAAGTTGGACACGCGGAATAATTTAATTTGGGAACTTAAAGAACTGCATATAAGGTACTGTACCTAAGTTTTTCTCTTTTAATTAATAGTTAATAGTATTTTTAGATTAATTATTGTGGTATATTTATTCAATCATCTGTTAGCACATTCATTTTTTTTTTTTTTTGCATTATTCATAAAAATAAATAAATAAATAAATTATCATTCATCGTGTTCGAAAACTTAAGATCATGCTAGATCAAAAATATTACTTGGAAACAATTGTTCTTACATATATATGAAGTGACGATCTAGTTTGTAATGCATGTGCTAGGAAATCGTTAAATACGAAGAATCTGCCATATTAGATTAGGCTTTGGAATTGATTGAATTCATAAAATTTCATGTGCCCAAGATGTAAATAATAAATTTTATCTCATGAAAATATCTTGAAAAAAGTCACATAAAATTAATAATGAGAAAAAATTAAAATAAAGGCATCATTCAAATGCCATGTAGATTAGGTTCATGTATTTTGTTTACATGAAATATGAAAAAAAAAATTCACGTACACGAAATGATGAAGAATTGGTTGAAAGGTTTTTTAGTTGAAATTAGGAAATAAGCCTTATATTTTCTTTTCATTATATTGTACCTTAGGCTAAAGCCATCTAATTTCATTTATTCATCAATAAAATATATTTGAGAGTTTTGTTAATTTTCTTTAGAACCAAACTAAGTAGCGATTACTCCCAGGCAACTATACTGTGATGGACACAGAAATCATGGTTGTGGAAGCTAGGATCTTCCTGGCAAAGGAACTGGAACTTCAACAAATTATCATTGAGTCAGATTCTCTCCCAGTTGTTCAAAGCATCTTGGCAAAGGAAGTCAGCGGGGAAATTGGCCATCTTGTCCAAGGAATTTTGAGCCTTATGGAATGCTTCAGCAGTTGGAAAATCAGGCACCTGAAAAGGGATTACAATAAGGTTGCGCATGAACTTGCTTGTTTTGCTAGATGTAATGAGACCAGCCAGGTGTGGAAGGGGTTTCCCCCTCCATGGTGAGACACCTCATCCACCTGGACTGCCTCTAATGTTGTAGCCTCATCATGTATCTTGTTGTACTCCAATTTTGGTTTATATCCAGATTTTCTCATAAAAAAATTTTAAAAAAAAATTCAGTTTCTTTTGCTCTTTACTCTTTACTCTTTAGCAGTAAACAAATAAACACACACAGAAAGAGCCGATGGTTTCGGTTTGCACTGGAAAACAGAAGCCTAAAGCCGAGCTGATGACCATGAGCTAACAACAAGGGGATTGGCGGCGCAAGACACAGTAACTAAGACATTTGTTTCGTTTTGTTTTTGTTTTTGTTTTTTTTTTTGTTTTTTGTTTTTTTTTTTTTTTTTTGTTTTTTATTACTATTATTATTATTATTATTATCTTTTCTTTTTTTTTGGCATTTGGAAGTCCATGGGCCTGAGGAATGGGCCATCTTCTGGCTATTTTGTTTTTGGGTTTTATTTTTTAATTACTTCAAAATTTTGATGGACCAATTATAAATGTTTAGGATCTAAATTTTACATTTTGAAGGGTCAAATTCAAAAAAGAAACTAAAAATTTAAGCATGCCAAATTCTAACTAAAATTTGAGGGAGGCGGGGCCAATAGGCAAATTTTTGTTTAAGTTAATGATTTTGTTGCATATTCAGACTAGTGTTAACAGAAAATTCAATAAGCCAAATGCTAACACCACTAACAAGCTTGTAAGATCACTCGTCATCATCTCAAGCACAACACTCTTCAGTTGCACTCCATTTCCTCAGCACAACCGCTTGCAGATGTCCTCACCAAGTCTGAACCGCTCGATCACCTTTGGAATCTTACATCCAAACTCCAGTTGGTTTCCTCCAAGCTACATTGAGTTTGAGGGGGATGTTAGTAGATAAGTTAGACTATTAGCTCGCTAGGCTTAGGCCGATTATACTATTGTACTTGTCCTACACTCATATTACTTGTACTACGCACATAGTGTGTCTATATTAAATAACTCTTTTTGTACCATAACACACAAAATGTACAAATTATTCTGTCAATTTGTGTATGTCTCTCTCTCACACATCAACTTCTCTTTATATTGTGAACAAAACCAAATGAAGCACACTTGTGGATGAAGTATATTGGTGCACATTTAAACAATGCACTTAGACGTGGCAAAACAGGCGGTTTGGGTCGGGTCAATCGGGTCGCGGGTCAAAACGGGTCATTTTTAAACAGGTCAATCGGGTCGGGTCGGGTCGGGTTGACCCGTATTTTTCAAACAAGTTTTTTTTTTTTTTTTTCAATTAGAGAAACAAATCAATAATAACCTGTTTAGAGAGAATGAATAAAATCAATTAAGGAAATGAATTGCACTTAATGCCACTTGTTAATATCTTTCCAATTCTGACAGTTTAGAGCATGACAAGAATTATTTATAGTTATAAATTCACGATGAAAAAAGTCTTCAATATTAATAGTTCACTATCAAAATGCATATAATTACAAGTTTACAACTTCAAAAAAAGATAGATCTTAAAACAAACAAAACAAGTAAGCCAGCAAAGTAGCATATCATCTTAATCAACTTTACTAATGATGCAAAAGTCAATAAAGTTAGCTAATCTGAATATCAGCTGTACAATTCATTGTCCTGCATCTGTATATAAAAAAGCCACCCAGTAGTAGCTAGCAAGACAGCTTAATCAGCTTTAAAGACCACCAAAACAGAATGGGTGTTAGAGGGGAATCCTACTAGTAAGCCAGAGTTTGCTTCTACATTCAAACTCCTTTATCAGAGAAGTATTTGCATACTTAGGTTACAGGAAACCACTTCATATGAGGACAATACTTCTATACATACTAAAGAGTGCCCATAAATCAAGAAAGAAATAAACATATGTAACCATTATATATGAATCATGACCTATCCTTATCAATAAGTCTAGCACTAGTACCAAAAAGTTCGGATTCTTGCTCTGTAAAAATTTAAATACATAATTAGCATGGAAAATCAAGATAATCAAAACAAATGTTTGATTTTTTTTTTTGTAGAAAGGTAAGTAATTCACACACATGATAGCAAATTTGTAAACTAGTATAAAGTATATTTTAAGTTTACATCACTAATAATATCATTCCCACAAAAGAAAAGAAAAGAAAAAAAAAAAAAAAAAGCTACATGTCATGGACCAGAGGCACACCATGCAAGTCAGCTACTCAGGTTTTTCCTTTGTGGTTTCACGTTTGTGCCCTATTGCATTTGGCTTTGGACTACAGCTAGTCAAATTGATTCATTGAATGAGATTTTTTTTTTTTTTTTAGTGGTTGTCTTGACAGTCTTGTGTTGTCTTGTCAAGTTGTCTCATTCTCTCATGTCTGAAGCTTAGCTCTTATTGGTTGTGACTTGTGAAGCTCAAATAGTCAAATTAAATGTGAAGCTATTGTTGTCTTGTCTTGTCTTTGTTTATATCTATAAAGACTATAATCTATTACCTATTAGTTTTGGTACTTTGTGCTTTATGCACCTAGTATCAGAATGTAATCTAAATATTTTTTTTAGCGAATTTTTTTTAACGGGTCGGTCGAGTTGACCTACAAAAAAATCAGGTTGGGTTATGGGTCAACCCGTTTTTGCTTCGGGTCAAAAAAATCGGGATCGGGTCGGGTCGGGTCGTGTCAGAATTTTCTGACCCGTTTTGCCATGTCTAAATGCACTAGTAGTCCATTTGTAAGATAACTATGCAACAAAGCCCTTTGGCAATGTTATCTTTTTGTCTTATAAACTAGGTCGTGATGTCTGGTTCTATCAATTCCCTTTTATGCTATAATTAAGCTGCAAGTTTAGCAATTGCAACACATGTCAATTGAAAAAAAGGGACACCTAACAAATCGTTTTCGGTAAGGCTTTGACAAAGAAGGAGAGTCTCAATTACATTCCTAAAATTGCATAATTTCTTCTATTTTTCTTTTGTCCCCTTTTTTTGTGAAGTAACTGTGCTTGTGTTTTTGTTAGGGATTTTGCTTCTTAGGTTCATCAAATCAATAAAAGCAGTAGCATTAGGTAACATTCCTTATTTTGCAATTTGTCTAGATTCATTTACATTTACATTTACATGCATACATACATTTAATACATATATGGAACAGTGATAGGTAGTAAGCTATATATATAAACACACACAGCTATTTAGTATAAATCTTCATTAAAATTAAATACATAAAATGCCAGGAAAATGAATTAGAGTTAGTTTTTCATTGAAGTTAACAAACATTTTTCTTTTCATAGGAGCTTCCAAAGAATTATTATGATCGCATGCATGCTCCACTCTGGACTTCAAGTCGTTTTCTTAGAAAATGAATTGGTCTTCTTTGCACTTTGTATAGATTCTAAATTAAGCACATGCAGTTCTTATCTACAATCTAATTAGACTAGGTTTATGATTAGTCTGGAAAAAGTCATTAGTAGCTGCACCATTTGATAAGGAAGAAAACAATATAGATGGTAGTAATGCTGTAATGATGTTTTTAGTTCATAAAATTTGTTTGAAACCTCACTGGTAACATTCCCATTTCAGATTGGGTCTTGTCAATAATTTAGTTGAAACTTTTTTTTTTTTTTTTGAGAATCAATTTAGTTGAAACTTAGGCTCACAACTACATTAAAGTAACAAATTCTGAAAAGTTTATCAGCATTCCTTACGTTTTCTCATACTATATATTGGAAGGTACGTCTTTTTTATTACTACTACGTTCAGATTTTGACGTTACAAGTAGCAATATAGTACAGGCATTTTCACAGCCATAATAAATGTAACATACATATAGTGAAAGAGAGCAATACTTATAAGTGACTTGATCAGTCGTCACCATTGGAGTACCTACGCAACTGGAAAGGAAGCTTTCTGGGCAAGGCCACAAAGACCTTCTGGAGCTCCGCTATATCTCAAAATCCTCATATAGCCATTCTCACCCCAATTGATGCCCCATGAATTTTTTAATAACCAGTAATTGGTACCACCATCACTCGTTCCATACCCAATTATAGTAACAGCATGGTTTAAATCAGTACCACATTGTCCTGTAAAAATTCCGCTGCTATAAAATCGAAAGTCAGGACCATAACCCTCGAGGGCAAACAGAAACTGGTTGGATGGCCACTGCTTGTAGTAATGCCCCCTCATTATTGGAAGGTACGTCATCAAATGCACTTATCGAAGCTGCTTTAACAGATGCCTTTTCCTGGTCACAAATTCCATCCATATTCAGGTATGGGTAATTTTCTTCAGTGTCCAGCCCTTGGTTCTGTATTATATATGCAAAGGCATAATCCATCCAACCAGTATGGCAACCATGATTTCCATTTACAGCACAATCCACTAGTTGTTGCTCAGAAAGGGAAATCAACTTGCCAGTTCTGATCTGGGTGATCCCTTCCATTGCTGCTACTGCTGAAAAGGCCCAGCATGATGCTGAATAGGATTATATGAATCAACCAAAAAAGAAATCTTGTTAGAACAAAAAAAAAAAAAAATGCAGCAAATGAAGCTAACTAGTTTTGAGTTCCAGACAATGTTATTCTCTTACCATACGTTCCTTGGTTCTTAATGGGTGTAACAGCTCCTCCCTCTCTCCAATCTATAGTCGTTGGAATTTCAGTTAGGTTTCCGTATCTGAAAGTTGTTTTACGTGAAGTTGGCTGGTTGGAAATCTTGTATCCAGTACGAGTGGCAATGAATTCTTCATTTGTTAAATCTGCAAACTCATTGACACTTAACTTGTAAGTGCGATTCCCTTCATTGTTGACTTTGTCTATGTATTTTACATTGTCCTTGAATATCTGGAAACGGCTTATCTTCTCAACATCGTCCACGTAGTTGCGTCCATGCTGAGCCATCCATTGCTCATGTCCCATAGCAAAGGAATCTTCAAGTGATGTGTGGGACATGGCTTGACATGTCCAAGTCCATATAATCAACAACATGATTGTGATAATTTTTTTTCCCAGTGTTGGAGTCATTATTTTACAAATTGAAGAGAGTTCTTTGCCAATGGCTTTTTGATACGTGTCCAATTCTTTGTTGGTTGTTTGGAGGGAACCAAGGCTTCCTACTCAATAGCAATATTTCAAAAAAAAAAAAAATATATATATTTATATATATATATATGTTGGATCCTCATATGTGAGAGCACCAAATTCTACCATATGGTGCAATATTTGAAAAAATTTTTATTTAGCTTTCCACCTCATATTTTAGTACGTATTTTACATTCTCTTTAAATTAATTCTCATGTTTTATAATTAGATTCATATGCCATTATTATTTGAAAGAAAAATAAGTACCAATTCATTTAACCTTTCATCTAAAAAAAGAATGTTTTAATTAATTTATTCATTTAACTTTCTACCTAAACAACAATTTTATTGAAATATTTTAATTTTTTTTTATTTAATTAATAGTCATCTTTTAATTAGTGCTCATTTTTAAATTAGTGTCATGTCACTCTTCAATGGAAAGAAAATAAGTACCAATTCATTTACTTATCCTTTCACCCAGGTAAATGTTTTGATGGATATATGCATTTAATCTTTCCCCAAATTAAACAATGTATTTAATGATTTTTTTTTTTAAGAGAATCAATTTATTATTTATTTGAATTCAAAAATGAATTATTTTATTTTCATAGTATTTAAACTTTAATAAAAATCATGGATAACCACTTATATTTTTTAGCAAGTATGTAAACTAATGTGTTGATAGGTAAAAAATAAAAGTTAGCTAGTATATGTTTTTCTATGTTCTCAAATAATAAGTTTGTCCCATATATTTTATTTCAAAAACCGAATCATTTTTACATCTTACATGATAATGGTAATTATGCTTGGTAATTATGTCATTCGACCTAACCTATAGAAGAAGGGTTCCTTTATAGATTAATAACTATAGTTTGGAGAAGTTAACTTATGGTAAAACACTAGAATTTGTGAGACCTTTAGGCGGTAAATGCTTAATTTTGTGTGTTATGTTATATTATCTAGCTAGCTATCTCTTGCTTCTCAAAAAAAATATTATCTAGCTATGGTCCACTAATTATTTATATATAAAAAAAATTTATATGGGTTTTTTAAAACGAATTATATAGGACTAGAAAAAATGCACACTTAAATTAATTTAAGTATTAAATAATTGAAAAATCAATAAAATAGTATATATATTCAAATCTTTAATGATAATCATAAATATTTATATTTCCTAAATCCTTTTAATGATATATAAACTATAGTCACCTAATTTGTTCTATGTAATTAAACATGGTATTAATAGGGTAAATGCAATCATTTTCATACATTTATTATTGATAGGTGTTGCATTAATTGTTTAAGTAAAATTAATTGTTTATGATTATTTTAATGTGATCTTAATAAATAATTGATGTGGAATATAACATTCAAGGTCAAATTGAGTTACGTTTGGTAGCAATTGAAAGAAAGTCCAGAAAAGATAAAACAAATTTATTTACATGTAATCAATATTATTAAAAGATAATTTCACACTTAAATTGTTGGAAATAATTAAAAGTTTATGTATTTACTCATGTAATTGGTTCATATTCTTGATAGTCCTTTCTACTAACATATATTGATTCTTCAAAAATTACAATACATAATAAGTATTATACATAGGACATAAGTATAAAATGTTTTAATATGCATCGCACATCACACGGGATATCAACTAGATTTATAAAATGGACTTCTTTGAGAGATTCAAGACCTCCAAAGTGAAACTTCACTCAATATTAATACTTTTTAGCTTGCTTTCTTTTCTCTTTTTTTTTTCTTTTTTTTTTTTAAAGAATTTTCTTTTGCTTGCTTTCTTATTCAACATCAAGCCATATAAATAAATAGCTTTACAAGATAAAACAAACATTTAACTTCAAAAGAAACCCAATCTTTATCATCTAAAAGTAGATAAGATTAACTTAAAAACTAATCTAACAATCCATCTCCTCCTTATCTATTTAGCCATCGCCAAATGACAACGAATACAATTTTAAAATGACAATATTAAATAAAATAGAGGCACATAACGTTAACATTCACTCCTTATATTTACCCTTGTCCTAAGGGTTGCCTTTGGTAAGGGGCTCTTTTTCTATTTTTGTTATTTAAACATCTTCAAGCTTGTCTTGATACTTTTTTTTTTTTTTCTTTCTTGTCTACTACCTTCCATCTTCTTGAATAACCAATACCAAAGAATTCTTCTCTTCCTTAGTACACTGCCTGTGTGCTTTGGTCTTGTATATGTTTTCAATTTTATTCAATGAAGCATTATTACTTATAAAAGAGGGGGAATATTTCATTGTCTACATTTTTGGTTTTTGTGTTCGACAAACCACTAGGGTGGTGACTAGTTTGGCCTTTGAGACATCCTTGTTGACACCATACAAGTGGAGCTTTTGCTATCCAAGCATGCTAAATCAAATATCATTATGAGACATTTCAAACTACTAATCTCTTGAGCCAATTAGTGGTTTTTTTATTATAATTTAATCAAGATTAAACTATAATCCAATGTTTCAAAAATGGCTAAATCCTTTAGCTAAAGATTCAATGTTCTTGTAATATCTTCTCCATATCTACTCCAATCTAGGTCCGTAAACTATCATTTTAAAGAAAATTTCATGATCCTTAACATGAACACAAATTTATGATGATTAGACAAGCAAATTTCTGGTTAAATCTTGACCAAACCTTGATTATGGTTGATCAAACTTGGTCAAACATGGCCAAGATTATTCAAATGGTTTGAAATGGTGGATTAGGTTAATTAAAATGAGACGGAATTTGGAAGTTGGACGAGCTTTGGGCTAATTGGACTGTTGATCAGCTTGGTCAAAGTCGGTCAAAGTAAGGTAATTTTGGTATTTTGAGTTCTTGAACTATTAAAATAGTTTATCCAATGTCTGATTAGGATAAATTAATTTATTTTATGTAATTTCTTATTCTTCCATGTCAAAAATATAGTTTGGGGCTTTTAAGGCTCAATTAACAAATTAGCTTGCAAATCGAGGTTGGACATAATGTAGTATCGACACTTATCGTCTCCAATAAATACATCAAAAAATAGCATGCAATTTCTTGCACCACAAGTAATAGTAGAATTGCTTTGTGCCTAGAAAGTTGATGCAAGAAGAGAATTCTTACTGTCCTTTAGGCTGAAGAGTTCTAATGCTAAGATAATTATCTGTAGATTTGCAACAATAATTTAGGGATTTAGTGTTGAGCTTGTTGACAATTTGTACATATTGCTTTCCAAATGTATAGGAACTACTTAAGCCAAAGGTTAAGAGAGGACATGCACAAAACAAGAAAACGGGGATATTATCCTTTGTTTCATTTTTCTAGTGTTTAAAAAAGATATTTGGTTACACTTGAAATGCATTTCACTTCAACTTTTATAGCCAGAGGATGTTGAGTTGTCCATACAAAGCATGTCCAAATTCAATGTGATTGCTACGTAGGTTAAATGTACAAAGTACGTGAATGTCAATTAAACTTCTAAAATTGCATTAGTTCTCCCATTTTTCTACTTTTTTTTTTTTTTTTTGTGAAGTAATTGTGGTTTAGGTTTATGTTTTTATTACATTTTTTACTTCTTATGGGTCATCAAATTAATATAAACAGTAGCATTAGGTAACATTCCTTATTGCCAAGGGCCTTGTAGTTACACCTCTCCATGCACTAAGTGATAGCTTGGAGGTTTAGGGGAGAAACTACTCGAGAAGAAAACCGTTTTCTTAGTGTTTCAAAATTCTGCAGTAATTTTTTCTACATAATATTTTTGTTCTATAAACTTTAGTCTACTGTTTGCTCCAATTCTTTCAATATTGACACTTAGCATTTAGTGAGTTCCAAGGATATTATATTTTTGTTGAACTATGTTATTTTATTTTTGTTACACTATGTTATTTTGAATTTAGGTTGAAGTGTATGCACTTCTTTTGGAGTGTAAAGAACTTATTTCTAGATGAATGTTATATTTTTGTTGAACTATATTATTTTGAATGTGAGTGGAAGACTTGAAGTATATGCATTGCTTTTGGGATGTAAAAAAAAAATATTTCTAGATGGATATTATATTTAATATTATACAGGTTGAAATGGGTTGTGCTACATTTGTGTCAACCCAACACGACTCGTTTATTAAGCGTGTCAAATTGGTTGGATCAGGTCAACTCGCCTTATTAACAAGTCGGGTTAGGGTTGAAGGATCACGACACGATTATTAAATGGGTCGGGTTAGGGTTGAGCCATTTAATCGAATATCCCTACCTCGACACGACACAAACCCGATACGCTAACCCGAATTGACACCCCTAACCACAATGTCATGTTTGGAGCAACATTTGGCAAGTGAGGATGCGAGATTGTAGTTGGTGGCTCTGTAAATAGTCAAAACAAAGGTATCTAAATAGCTTCAAGTGTATTTCTTTTAAGGTCTTTACCAAGTGCATTTTATCAATGATTCTAGAAACACAAATATTTTTACAAAACATTTCACAACTACCGATATAATATTTTGTAAATGATAGATGATAAAGTGATGTAAGTGGTGATGATTTCAAATAAGTACCAATAAGAATCTACCAATGCAATTGTTATGAAAATTATTGTGTTTGATGTGTTACTCCCATTATATAAAAACTTCATATAACCAATTGCTAAACAGCACAAAATATTCTCAAATTATTTTTTTTTATTTTTTTTTCAATTTTAGGAAATAGACATATGAAAGGATTTTGAAATTTCCTAATATGTTAACTAACATGAGACATATTTAAAGATGAAATCCACAAACGTAATTTACTTATGATAACATGATTAAACTCAACAAATTTGTAGTTGTATCGTTATAAAAGATAAATGACATTTTAAAAAACAATCATTAATTAGAGAGAAAAAACCTAATTAAATCTAATACATAATATTTTCCCATTAAAATATGTATGTGTGTATATATATATATCTAATTTTTTTATAAAAAAAAAAAAAAAAACTAATTAAATTCAACTGGTGTCTATTTATTTTGTTTTACACTTTTGATTGGACTCACAGCAGTATGGGCCTGATCCATGTTTACATAATCGCAGTCTGGGTCGGGAAAGGCCCATGACACATACGACAACAAAAACTCGTATGACCATAAGCAATAAATGGAAATCATTGACAAACTTGAAAGCAACAACGTTGTAAAATAGAACAGCCAGAAATAATTTCCCAAACCAGAGAAATTTTTAGATTCAAAAGCAAGAATCTTTGGAGCCATTCAAAAAATTGGTGGCTTCAGTAAGTGCCATACCCTTTACAAGATTCTCTTTCATTCTCTATTACTCTATTCTTGATACTGCTCTTTCTTCTCTCTCTCTCTAAAAACCTTTGTCTTGGGTGCTTTTCTATCCATATGAGCTTATCTAAACCCTGAAAAGGCAAGTCATATTTACCTTTGTTTTCAGGTTTTATTTATATATATATATACATATATATATATATATATATATATAGTTCTGTGTTTTATTTTGGGAGATGGGTTATGAACAATTATTTGATTTGAGTTTAGTATTAAGAATGATGGATCAAAACTATGAGCTAAAAAATGGGCTCTTGTTAATCTTACGTGTTATTGTATGGACATTTTGTATTTGTCAAGTCTTGTAAAAACAGGTCAATAAGATAGAACATTTTGTCTGTGTGATAGTGTTGCTCTTAATGACAAATTGACAATTAAGCTGTGTGTGTTCTGGGATCATTTGTTTTGAATTGGGAATTTAGAATCATAAGAATATGATGACTTTTGGCTGCGTACTTTTAGTTTTACTGTGTCTATTTGCCAACTAAGTTGAGGAATTAAGAAGGGAAAGGGATTGCAGTATTATCAAAGCAAACAATAACAATAAATAAATTAACTTTTATTGGACATTAATTTAATTGCATAAGATGTAATCAAGTGGATTAGTTTGATTTCCGTGAACTGGGTCTGCAGAAGCCTTTGTTCATTTTTTCCTCCACTTGTATTTGAAGATCAAATAGTTCAATTTAAGTTAGAGAGTCCAAAAGGAGTTGAATGCCACACTTGGATCACTAGTGTAGGATATTTGTAGCCATTTTTCTCATGCCAGAATTCTGTACTTTTTGGAGACTTTGATATAGTCCTTGTACTCATTTTGGTGTCTGTTTTTGTCTATTCTTTTTTTAAAGGTGATATTATCATGGTTCAATCATGCTGATGGTGTATGCTCCGGGAGCTATAACGAAGTGCCAGATATATCTAGACTCCAATACATTGCCTGTAGCATCTTCATGCAAGATTACACATGTGAATTCCTTAATTAATACTTCAATCTGTCCCAGCCTGTTAAGGAACCCTTGTAGTAATATAAATATGCTGCATAATTCCTCATTTTCTTGGAAAGGCCATAATCAACTTACAAGTCATCATGTATTGCATCACGTTGCTTCAAAGAGATGGCTGGTAAGCGGTGTTGCAACTGCTCGCTGAACTGATACATTTTTACTCAATTTTTGGGGTTCTGATTCAGTGCTTAATATATTTACTGTCTTATGCATGATAGTGCCGGTTGGATGATTCCATTCCTGCAGATGATGAATACCGTTCATCACGCAACATAGCAATCAGTTTGTTTAAGCGATTCAAGAATGCTGTTGAGCGGGGAGGAGGTGACAACCTAAAAGTATATTTATTGGGTTGCTTGAACTGTTATTTATTAGGTCAGTTTATAATATATTTCAAATAATACGTTTAGTTACTTGTGCAGGAGTTCATAAGTGCTGGGGTGAATGCTTATGCACTGGGCTGTACTGATGAAGGATTAAGGAAAGAACTTAATGATCTGAGGGAATCTGGTGTTGAAATTGAAGCAATGCAAAGTTATGGTGGAACCACCAGTGTGAAATCCAAGATTATTTCGGAGGAGGTAAGTCACTTCTTCCTTGTTGAACTTGAACTATTTGTCAAGGCACGAGTCTTGAGCTTAATTACTTTCACAGGATATGTTATTGCCCAAAAAATTATTGTTGTGAAGTTTTTGACAACTTTATTCACTATCGTTTAAAGCAAAGAGTTTCATCTTTGTAGACTGTGGGTTATAGAAGCATGTCATTGGTAAATTTAATCATGAGATAGTATTCTAGATGCAAAATACACCCTTTGTGGGGGGAAAAGGCAACATTTGTTATGATTTTAGGTGGTCACTAAATCTGATGAATGGTTTTGGAATTGGAATCTCATTTTTATATTTCACAATGCAGGTTGATGAGTGCATTTTCTGGTTGAGCATTATATTCATCACCATCATGTGTACACCACAGCCTACTATTGTTAGATGGTCGTCTACACCTCCTGTGTCAGATGAAGTGAGGCTTCAGTGGAAAGGCTTTTGTGCTATAATAGCAAATGCATACTTTATGAGGGGAATGGCATGGTGTGTTACTTTTTGGCATATTTCATTTCCTCTTTTAGTTGCACAAATATTATCAAGCATTCTTGTATTGTTGTATTTAGGCAGGGAGCATCCTAAAATGGATGAAGCACTGGCATCTGTCAATGAAATTTTATAGTACTATTTTTCTCGGATATGATAAAGCTACGTACCAGCCAATGATTTTACATTGTTATTACTCTTGCACTTAAACCAGCATCTTTAATATTTTGTGCATGCGTGCGTGCGTGCATGTAAATTGTAACTTTGCTCATAACCTAACTGCCTGAGCTATTAATTAATATACCATCATTACTTCATTCTGTGACAATACTTAATTAATTCCTCTTGGCATTTTTAATCTGCTTTCAAACAATATTGGCTGATGTATAATGTTAAAACCCTTGGTTGAGGCACACCATTTAGTTAATTCTTTCATATGTTCAATGAAGGCTTCCAGTAAAGACTCTTCAACTAGAGCAAATGGCAGTGGTGGGAAGAGCTGAGGAGCCATCTGTTGTTGCTAGCCGAATGCGATTAGTGTTTAGCACACTTGAGGTTAGCTATCTATATCTGATTTTTCTAATAACTGGAGAAGATCAATGATGACATAAGGTCTACTTTCTTTGATGATTTAGCTTAAGAAAAACATCGAGGCATTAAGCTCTGTACTGATCTATCCTCTGTCAAGTAATTTGTTTACATTAAAAGATACTTTGTGGATGTGATAATTAGGTTCTCTACTCAAATGTGATAATAAAACAACTGCACAAGTGAAAGAACATTTCTCTTTGGTTTTTTTTAATGGATATATTGAATGTTCTTTTGATAAATTGATCGGTTTGTGCAGGTGGTGAGTCCACAATGGCCTAAAGTGTAGTGCTCCTGTACTGAGAAAACTCCATTTTCCTAAAATCTGATGTTGGGCTTCCAGTTCCATTTGAAGTTGTAAATTAGTCTATAAGAATCATGTGGAAATTTTATTTTAGAATTAGTAGTAGTAGTAGTAGTTGCTGCTGTTGTTGTTGTTTTTATTATTATTATTATTATTTAAAAAAAATATTTATTGAATTGTAGACTTAGTACATACTGCAATACTTAGGAATATATTGCTTGATTTTCTTATGATTTATAAATGCAAAGCTCCCTCTCTCTCTCAGCCTAAGATTTTGGTTCAATTAATTGGGTCTGTCTGTGGGGGGTCTAATCACCATTTCTTTGAGGGTGAACCTCCTGTGATTTTTGTAAGATTGTTCTTGAACATATCCAACCTCCCACTTACTCCATAGCTGAAACCACTTAGCTTATACGAATTCCATCCTATCTAGAATATCTTTTGGGTCTTAGAAATTAATTTATAAAAAAAATGAACAAGTTTAAGAAAATTAAGTAGTGTACATTTAAGGGTTTATATATTTATTATTTCACTAATGAAGTGTACACATTTTTATGATTACTTGGTTATTCCCAACATGTGCACTGCCTTATCTCACAGATATCTGTAAATATTTAAGAACGGTCCCAAAGACAACTTCGGTAGATGAGAGTTTGAGTCAAGCCTAAGATATTATGTTGAGAAATTATGAGTTTATGGAATCATTAGACCAAGCTTGTTATCACGAACTCTTAGGCTGTGTTTAGTTCATGTAAAATATTTTCCGGAAAATAAATATTTTCCGGAAATGCTATTTTCGGGAAAGGAAAATATTTTCAAGTGTTTGGTTGCATTCTAAAAAATGCTTTGGAAAATATTTTCTAGTGTTTGGTTGTTTTGCTGAAAATGCTCAAGAAAACCCATTTTTATCATGTTTCTCACATTTTCTTAAGATCCAAACAAATATTATTATATAGAATCAAAATATATAAACAACACAGAAACAAAAATCAAAACAAAAATCATTTTCACAAACTCAGTGAGAGGGGGAAGAAAGAGCGAGAGATTGAGGGAAAGAGAGATCGGGAAAGAGAGAATCGGAGTGGATGGAGGTGGCGGCGGTCAGATCGGGTGGGTTTGGGGTTGGAGTGGAGTGGGTTGGTGGTCGGTGGCGGCCAGATCGGCGATCGATGGTGGCGGCCAGTGCGCTGGAGAGCCTGGTGGAGCACGGCCTGCGGTCGGTTGTCAAGATCGAAGCTCGTCGATGCATGGCTGGCGATCGGAGAGGTGGATCGATGATGAGGGAGGGGTGGGCTGAAATCTGGGTGGACCGGTGTTTGTGGGTCTTAGGTGTTTGGTCGGCGTGTGATCTGGGTAGTGGGCCAGCATGATCGGAGCTTGGCTGGGCTGGCCGAAGCTTGGCTGAGGTGAGGCGTGATCTGGGTTTTGTGGGTGTGCTCGTGCTCAAGCTCTCTCTGTGTTTGCGCGTCTGTGTGTCTGTGAGTCCCTTCTTTCTTTGCGCGTCTCCGAAACGGAAATGGTTTGAAGTTAAAATAACGACAGAAATCATTTTCCGCCCCATTGCTCTTATTTTACGGTCAACACTGAAAACATTTTCAGTTTGACCCAATTTTCCGGACCAACCAAACAGCCTATTTTACAGAAAAACATTTCTGAAATTAGTTTGAAGCCAAAACAAACACAGCCTTATTTACAAAAAAGGTTTGCAAATCCAATTTTTAATCCTAATTTCAAAATTCAATATCATATAGTAGTGTACAAAAAACTACTCCCATTGAACGACCGCACTTAAACACACCAAAACCAACTGTTACATATTATGATTGGACCGTCAACCATAGCAGAAATAGAAAGCCTGACACTTACAATGGTGCAATCACGTTTTTAGAAAACTGTACCACAACATTTAATCATACTTGATATTATATATATTACAAACAATCACACTATTTTATTAATGAAATTAATTTAAAATTTTGACACAAATGGTGTCATTTAGAAACATATATAAATACAAAATATACTTCATCACAAGTCTCCACCCCTACCTAGGAGGTGAAATTAGAGACCAACATGGTCATACGTGCGTTGTTTAGCCTAAGAGACTATGATTGAATTGGGAACAAAACGAATTTTGTTGGTAATTAAATCATAGTCTCTAATTGGAAACCAAGATATGAAAATACTAGCATTTTCTTTTGGGCTATAAAAGAGTCATTGAATAAATAAAAGAAGAGTAGGCAAAAAAAAAAAAAAAAGAGATCTGTGTGTAGCAACTAAAACTGAAAAAAGGCCTGAGCCCAATCAAAACGCTGTTGGGTTTGAACATTCAACCCCAATCCAATGCAACTGTGAACTATACTGTTCAGTCTTCTCTCTCCCTACCCTAATTCCACAAATGACAGACATCCTCAATATTTTGCTCTCTCATTCTTAACTCTCATCAGCACTTGCACCCCGACCACCTCAGTTCCTCTCCTCACCAAGGTTCTCTCTCTCTCTCTCTCTCTCTCTCTCTCTCTCTCTCTCTCTGTGTTAAAGTTTGTTTACTTAGTAGAACTGTAAATGCAAAATTGTTTTTATTTTTATTTTTTTATGAATAGCAACCCCATTGTCCATAAGCAGTGGAGAGAGAAGCCAAGCTTCATGCTTTAAAAAAAAAAAATTTGCTTCATTTCAAAACTTGCTCTTTGTTTTCTTCTTTCCCTCTTTTGTGATTTGATTTGATTGATTGTGGTCCATTCCATTTTTATTTTTAAATATTTATGTGAAGACTTGTATAGAAAAACAAGAAGGCGTATAATAAATTGTCCCATTTTTCAAATTTACGAAATTTTCATTTATTGCATTGCTGCTCTAACTTTCTCACTTGGGTCTTTCTTCTTTTTCCTTTTTATCTACATATTTGTTTACACCTTCATTATTGTTGATGCCTATGTGCAAGATGTTACAATACCACCATGAGAATGAATATATATATATATATATATATATATATATATATATATATATGCCCTTTTTCTCAATGACCAAAGCTAGGATTTTTATGAGCAATTTATTCTCTGTTTTTTTTTTTTTTTAATGGAATATGTGATCTTTTGGTTAAGAATGATTTTAGTGTGGGATGATTTGTACGCGTGTTTTATTAGTTAGTACTTGATGCATCAATTTCCTAGGTAACAAAGCTTATTCTTTGAAATTTGGCAATTTGCTCATTTGCTTGTGACTTTATTGTGAATTATTTATTTTTTTGAGATGATCCTATTGAAGTGGCTGATGATGGTGGTGGTGGATTTTATTTATCTTTGTAATTTTAAAATAAATAATTAAATTATTCATGGCGTCACTGGTCCAACTCTGGTCGGACTTGAGAACTGGGAACCGCTCCCCTTTCTGTTCTTTAACCGGTCTGGTTTTTAGAAACATGGTTATTCCATCTCTCACATTCTCAATCTTTTCTTCTCCCCATTTTTGTTCTCTTTCCTGATTGACTATAAGAATGACCCCTTTATTCGTTTCTCTCTTTGTGTGTATAGATATATTTCTTTAGGAAATGAAAATTGTTCGCTTGGCCTTTCGTTCCTGTCACGATGGCTTATTTTGCAGATTTCAGCGACCACCTATAGTTCGAACTCTCTCTACAAATGCAACTTCAGGTATTTTCTTTGTATCTTTCATTTGTATTTGAATATTGCTTGCTGTTTGAGACTAAGCACTTGTGGTCAATGCGTATATATTAAGGAGAAATTTTGTGGAGTTTTTCATGATGGGCTATCTTGTTCTAATCTAGGCCATGGTTTTGGTTTTGTTCTTTCAAAGTTTTTTTTTGGGTACAACTTTTTAAGCTTAAATTTTTTGATTTTCTTGCATCTGTCTTTAAACAGGTAGTGGTGTTGGGGATAAACAAACTAACTCATTTGAGTCGGCTGACGATTTTGAGCGTCGGATATTTAGTGGCTTCTCTGGGGGTAATTCGAAGTCTGATGCCTTTTACGAAAAGCTTGATAGATTTAGGAAGGCTCATGACAGGTCGGGTTCTAGAATGGGTGAAGGAAGTAATTCCCAGATTTTGGATGGCCTAGATGAAAGTTTTAATACATTATCGGATGGAATGGATGGGAAGTTGAAGAAAGCAGCCACATATTTTGAATTTAATGAGGAAGAAATAGAGAAAGATGATTATTCGTTTAGACCAGATATGACTTTTAGGGTCGGAATGACTTATGAGACAAAGGTATGTGCTATATCCGCTAAGGCCTTTGTCTTCAGCTATTACAGTTTTTTAATAATCATGGTTTTAGGTTAGTTTGAAATATTAAATCTTACCTTTGAGCTACCCGGTTTGTTCAGGGTGTCTAATGTATTCTCTCAAGGAAATAACTTCAATCAGGGAAGTCATAGAATGTGAGATTTATATGTGACACATATTTTTGGTTCACTTGTTTTTCTATTTTACTTTTGCCTAAAAATCTCATGAACGAACCTGTTGTGCATTTGTACATATGAACATGCATTTGTGTGTGTGGAATGTGGACAATTTCTTTTTCCTCAAATTGATTGAAATGAATGGATGCATCCATTCTTGAGGGATGAGATGCTTTTTATAAAAAATCTCATGTTTATTTTCTTTGTAAAGTTAACAGTTCTTAACTTTTTGATTGGGAGGGAAAACAATGAAGTCCACTGGTTATTTATTTAAGTTGTTATCTGAAATTGTAATTCTTCCTTTGAAAATATATACAATTGGTTCAATGATGTCATTAGTTAAGGGTGTCAATAGGCTGTTATTCACATTTTGTTATATTCTACTAAATATGACACCTGTATTCATTTTATATGTTTTTGTTTCAGTTTGTTGTATAATTTTTATTATTGCTGCTATGACAATGTTCTCCTTTTGCCATCATTCATCCTGAATTGTCTTGTTTAAACAGTCCCTGGCTTTATGCAGGATCTTGATCTTAGGAAGCCAGGAGTACGGAAACCCTTCAAAAGGACTGAATTTGAAGTTACTACGGAGGAGGTTTTGAGAAAGGCTGACTTTAGGGTGAGTTTGGTTTAGTACATTCTCATATGATGACTGTAAAATTACATTATGAAAGGATTTACATTCTTTTAAATGCAATCAAGGGAAGTATGATTGCTATCGCTGTACAGTGGTAGGTCGAATCACACATCCCATGCTTATCACTGATATTGATCAAGATCTAAACTAGTGTGATAAAATTCTAATGATTGAGATTTTCAACTATTGATCATGTAAGAGCTGGCCTATCAGTAGCTGTGACCACTGGATTGGAGGAATAGTGCATTTCACTGTTGTAAATCTTTAAAGCTGAGCTTTTTTTCCTATTTCTTTCTTATTCCAATTGTAATTAATTGCCAATGGTCTTTGGGTCTAATTCTTTCTCTTCCTCATATGCAAAGGTGAAAGAGTGAGGTCATGGGTTCAAGTCCATATGGGTGTGAGTTGTTTACCTTAAAAAAATTGTTATTAATTCAGTTTACTCTTTTCTTAGGAAAATCATATATTTGAACAGTGAAAAGGTAGATGGAGGTGGTTGAAAAAAATAGTATCAAGGTTATGTTGATTCTGATTTTATGATTTTTCTTGTCTGCTACCAAAATCTGTCACATGTAGTTTTTGGCCTTTTCTTGTTTTGTCTGATGGCTGTTGAGATCTTCCTTTACTGACCTCTGAAGTGAGCCTATATTTATAATATCTAATAGTTGGCAACCCATTACACAGATAAGTTTTAACATAATATTTTTTTTTTCTCTCTATTATTTATTTATTTATTTTTGGTCTAAATATGAAATTTGATAATATTGGTAGATATTAATATACATTTATTATGATTGTGTATGGAATTATATATTCTACTATTTAAAGAAAATATAATGTACTAAGATTCAAATGGAGGGTTTAAATATAGTTTAGAATTTAAATTCAATCAAAAAAATATACATTAGAATAATGGCATGTAAAATTGTGTTAAGATTCTAATGGAGGGTTTTAATATTGAATTGAATTTAATTTTAATTTAAAAAAAAAAATAGATTAACGTTGTATAAAATTGTAAGGCTTCATAAGTTTATATATATATTGACTACTGCAGTAATTTTAAGTTCAAATTAGGCTATGTCTGCCTTCTTGATCTTCATTACTTGTTCTATGCAGAATGTCAGATTCCTTGCAAACTTCATAACAGAGGCTGGAATCATTATCAAGAGGAGCAAGGTAAAAAGGAAAGAAAATACGAAGGAATGATGTGTGTGTCTTTGCCAAATTCATAAAGCTTCTAGGGATTGAATTTGATTGAACTTCCGTTGACAATGGCATGTGAATCTTCCTGTTATTTCATTGTGCAGACCCGCATTAGTGCCAAGGCCCAGAGGAAGGTTGCTAGGGAGATCAAAACAGCCCGAGCTTTTGGTTTAATGCCTTTCACAACAATGGGGACAAAATCGTTCGTTTTTGGAAAAACAATGGAAGCTCGTGATGAGGATTTTGAATATGAAACTTATGATAGTCGTATCAGTGCTGATGTGGATGCTAAAGAGGCCCTCTGAGAGCCTAGGTTACGAGGTGAATGTTAACTCTCTACGCTCTTTTTGCCAATGGCACAATTGAACACCTTTTTTTTTGGGGAAAAAAATAGAAGAAAGTAATGGAAAATATATCTTGACAATTAGTTGCGTTGAACTTCTAGTGTATCCTGGAACTCAATGATCTAGTTGGTGTTTTGTGTATCAATAATTTTGTTGGTATAGACAAACTACAATAATAACATAATCATTATCCTGGTTAATTCATGGCTGTAAGGATTCATCATTTTTAGAAAACGAACCTCATTGATGCCTATAACTCAGATGTCCAATCTGACATGCCATATATTCACTGCAGTAGCAATTATTATCATTCGCTCAACTGGTTGAAGAGATTTGTCTTTTTGACATGTTGTCATTGTAGCAATAGCTTATCTTCTATTAATTATATATGTTCTCTTGAAATACTATAAGACCTGGTAGAATCAATGGGTGCCATCAGAGTTACCATGATTCATTGTTATCCTAGCGAACCGTGATCTGGATTGCTTGATCCAAACGTGGTACATTTTCATTCCAATATGCTAATTTTTTGTTTGTTTGTTTGTTTGTTTTTTTTTTTTTTTTTTTTTCTCGGTGGTCACTTTTTTATTTTATTTAAAAGTAAGTTTTGACCCCAATGGGGAAGGGGACACTTGAACCAACGATCTCCATTCATGAGCTGTGTCCTCAGCCAATTGTCCTACTCCTTGGGCTCCTTATTTTGGAAAACCAAACTACAATCTCCTAGTTAAAGTGTTGATTGGTGACTATGTAAAGGTTGCTCTTTGTCATTATCCCTTAAGCATTGTGAATGCTATTAGGGGAATATTTAATTCTTTTGCCAACTTTTGCTCCTCTTTGTCAATATCCCTTCAGGTATTTGAATGCCATTAATATGAATTATTCGTTTTAAGTATTTTGTTTGTGTACTGAGTTCTCTGGTTGAATAATTTTCAAAGTAAATGCTGTTTAATTGGTTGGCTTTCTAACCATAACAATAGTTAAAGATCTGATCTATAAGAAAATACATGCTCCCCTCTTTATGCTTTAGTATTGTTGCAAAGTATTTCTGGGTTATTTTTGTCAATGCTGAGTTGTTCTTTTGATTTTGCACTTGTTTAAATCCTAAGTAGTTCGGCCCAGTGGACCAAAATGACTTTAGAGAGGCATGTGATGTTGCCTCAAAGAAATTTGGGTATTTTTGTCACAAAAAATGATTTCATGTAAAATTGGAGTTGATTATTTCAATGAGACAGTGAGAATGGTGAAAACTATTGCTTGTAATTGGATGAACACTTGTAGTATTCTCTTATTCTCTCTCTCTCTCTCTCTCTCTATATATATATTTGGTCTCTTTCCTGTACTTTAATTATGGGCAATTTGTTAGTGCATTATTAACAATGAGTCAATGTGCTTAACTGAGTTCTAATTAATTTTTTTTTGCTGGAAAGTCATTTTCCTATTTTGGCTACCTACCCTTTTGAACATACCCTCTAACAAACTCTATTGTTCTCTATTCTATTGAAATATTCTTATTTTTATTCGTTCTTTATTGTTTACCAAACAGCCCTATTGCAATCTGCACAAATCCTCAAACTCACCCAAAACAAATAACCCTAAATCACATGCAAAATTAGCAAACAAAAAGAAACTTAAAAAACCCAGCAGCAAGCAGCAGCTCAATCTGTTGGTACCGATGGAGTGCCGCTTTGGTCCAATGGCAGCGAGTCTTAAATGGAGGCGGCGGCAATCTTGGATGACTGAATTCCAAATAGGTAAGAGAGGGAGAGACGTTGGGTAAATAAAATATGGGACTACCGCTATCAACACTTTATTGCACATTAATCACAAATTGCCACCTTAATAGATGTGAAATTTCGTGTTTCTAGCATTGCTCATTTTAAAAATTCTTGAATAGCATTGTTTGAGTCAAAATATTATAATGCTATATAAAGTCGCACCAATAATCAATAAAGAATCGTGTTGGAGTTTATTATAAAAATGTGGCTACCAGAAAAAAAAAAAAAATCGAGTTTCTGATTCAAATTTGACTAAAGATTTTTTTTTTTTTTTTTTTTTTTGTATGTAGACTTCATATATATAGAATCTCAAAATTTGTACCAAACTTGTTGAGGAACTATATAGAAAGAAGGTGCTATTAGCCTAATACTGAGAAAGTCAAAGATTGCCTAGTCAAGGAATGTCATGTGCTGATGCCAAGAAATATTGTCAATTTTCTTGCGCCATTCAATCCTATACCTTATGATGTCTGTACTTTAAATATTACTGTATATGCTTTCTAAAAAAAAAAAACTATTGCTATAGGATTTTAATTAATAAAATTGCAGTTTATCAAAAAAACAAAAAAAACTATTGCTGTATATTTTTTTTTCTTAAACCATCTTCAATCTTGTCTTGATGCCTATTTTTCCTTGTTTACTTCCTAACTTCTTATTGAATAACCAGTACTATAAGAATGTTTCTCATCCAAAATGATAACTCATCAAAATAATTTCTTCCTTATTTACTTTTTGGGTTTTTAGGTTTGACAAACCACTTGGGTGTTGACTAGTTTAGCCTTTGAGACATTCTGATTCTTTTAGATTATACAAATCTTCAGATTTATCACAATTTTGACAACCCACAGGTTGATTAGGACTCGTCTAGTCATTAGAACATCTTGATTCATTTCGATTTTTTGGCATCTCCTTAAGCATGCATTGTCACTAAAATCTAATAGCTCCAAGTTTATCTTCTAGACACTTTGGCATTGGAATGTCTGGCTCTGATACCAATATTTATTGTTGATGCCGTATTATGTCCAAACTCAATTAACTTACATAAACTCCAATTTGAGCATTCAAAATTCCAATTTTTTTTTCTTTTTAATCGGGAAAATTAGAAAATTACATGAAATACATTGTTCTCATTGGATGTTGGATACAGTAATTTGATTATTTGAGAGTCAAAATGCCAAAATCATCCTTATCGACCTAATTTTGACCAAGCTGATCAACGGTCAAACCAACTAAAAATTCACCTGACATCCAAGTTCCGCTTCATTTAACCGAATCCACCATTTGACCAACCTTGATCGATGTTTGACCTTAACTTGACCAAACATTCCATTGTTCAATCATGAAAAATTTATTCCCATTTAAGAATCATTAAATTTCCGTTAATATGATTGTTCACAAGTGTAAGTTCCGTGAATCATACCTCCTTTTATGACAAATCAACACGTCGGTTCCTTCTTACAGAGGCAGGGTACACGGTACTCAATGTCCCTGAAAGTGATTTTAGACTCAAAGTCAATGCAAGCTTGGGAGTACATGGAGTCTCTTAAAAAGAGACGGAGGAATTGCCACCTGGTTAGAGGTCTAGGAACCAATACATGACTCCATGAAGGTCTATCTACTAGACTAGGTCCGGAGCTAAGGTACAGGATGGGAAGATGTTAAGCACCCCAAGCATGCTCAGCAGTAATTTGTCTTCATATATCATTACTAAGAAGTGGTTAAGTCAGGTCTACCTAATGAGCCTATGTGAGCACATGTATGCATCTAAGCCCTAGAGTTCTTCTACAAGTCATGTGAAACATGTAAACTAGAAAGTAAAAAAAAATGATCATGTAGAAGACGACCAACCTAAAGGTCAAAGGAATGTATGAGCATATGCACATCTAATCATGTGAACATGGATGCATGTGAACATCCAAACATGTGAACATAGAAGTATGTGAAGATATAATCATGCAAGCATGTAAATATGTGAATGTGCAAGCATTTGAGGATATGAACATCCAAGCATATGAGTATCCTAGCATGTGAACATGGGAGCATCTTAACATGTGAACATGTGAGCAACCAAGTATATGAGCATGTGAACATCCAAGTATGTGATAATGTGAACATCCAGCATGTGAACATAGGAACATCAATGCATGTGAACATGGGAGCATCTAAACATGTGAGCATCCAAGCATATGAGCATGTGAGCATCCAAGCATATGAGTATGTGAGCATGTAAGCATCCAAGTACATATACACCTTACTGTCCAATCATCTGAACAGTTAAGCACGATCATCAAAGCATGTGAGTGCACAGACGTCTTTTAGGAAGGATCATCACATTAATTGCTATCCCCTTTCCTAATCAACTTTAAAATTAAAATTCAAATATCTTCAATCAATTAGGCAATATAATCTCTTGATTGTTGTTGGGTTAAAATGAATTGACCCATTGCAATTAATTAATTAATTACCCAAGTTAATTAATTTGATCAAATTTCATGCAATGGCATGGTAGCACAAACAAATCACCAACTAAACTAAATGCAACAGAAATTAAATTGACACGGTGATTTGTTTACGAATGGGGAAAACCTCCAAGGCAAAAACCCCACCGGGTGATTTTCAAGTCACCACTCCCAAGAATCCACTATTATCAATCACAAGTGGTTGCAAGTATAAGGATTCTTACCAAACCCTTTGGCCTATTCCGAAATATCAACCTACAGTTGAACCCTTACCCCAATACCCAATTGGACTTGTATTGTAGTGGCAATCTTCTAGTTCAATGCACGAATCCCAGTACGTGACTAACCAATGATGCATGAATCTAAGTACGCGACTAACTTCAGCAACTTGAAGAGGTTGTTGACTGCAAAGTTCTTCAGTTCATTAACAATGAAGATCAGGAAGCTCCTTAGTCACAAAACCCTTAGCATAAAGACGCAGTAGCTTCTTCAAAGAGAATAATGAACTAGGTCACTTTCTACATGTGCGAAGGCCTTTAAAATAATCCTTATATATGTCTAGGGTTGTGAGAAAAGAAACCCTATACAAATATACAAGCATGGGCCGAAAATCAAATCTGGAATTTCTGATTTCGTAAGTCTCAATAGAAACAGCTTCTGTCGAGTTTTGACTTTAAATCTCAATAGAAGTCTTTATGTCGAGATTGTTGTCGAGCTTTAATGAGCAGCTCTTCTTCACTTGTTTCTTGGTCAGATTTCATGGCTTTAACACTTGACTTGAACAACATGTTTCTTGAAGTATTAAACCCATCCTAGATCTACCCAATTACAAGTAAAATGCATTTTATCAAAAGATTAGCCAATTACATAAAATATGTCTCTAACAATCTCCCCTTTTGGCAATCCGTGACAAAACCACAACAAAACAAATAATCATGAGAGAAGTCTTAAATCACTAAACTCATAACCACTTGTTGTATTACAAAGTAAATCTATCCCTACTACAAACTCTTGAAAAAATTTGTAAGAAAAGAGTTCACGGCATGATAGACTTTCACAACCTGTCTTTCTGAAATACTTAAACAAAACTCATCAAGGCATCATATGTGAAACAGAAATAAGGATTGCATACATAAAGAAACATGTGTATAAAAAAAAGAAAAGAAACAACACATGTAGAGGTAGGTGAAGAAAAACATACATCATCATCATATATGAAAATAAAGTACAATGTATGTAATAAAATGGTCACAAGACTGGTATACAAGAGGCTAATGTAAATAAAGAAGAAAAGAAAATACAAAAAGTCCTCACTACATCCCTCAATACTATATACACTCCCCCTATCAAAAATGCCCTATACTAATTCTCCCCCTAAGTATAAGATTACTCTCAAACCCAAAACTACTCCCCTTTTTTGTCACGAATGACAAAGGGCAAGTCTCTGAAAGGTTGTCATCTCGTTATCACTGGAAGAGTCAGCATCATCCTCATCATCAGGCGAGGCCTCTAGAGAAGGAGAGGGAAAAGGAGCAAGACCAGCCATACGAGCCTGCCGGCGAGCAATGCGGCCTACTCGGGTGTTCATCTAACACATCTCATCAATGAGATAGTCAAGACGACCACCAAAGTCAGCTTGCATCCACTGAAGCTGCTCCATGATGGCCTCGAGGGTCACACCATCAGTTGCGGAAGACGAAGGAGCAAAAGAAGACAGATCCGAAGAAGGTAAAGCTGCAAGAGCTACAAGATCAGTCGTCTCTACACGTGGCCGCTTCGACTGAAGTTGAGCCTCACTCTGTCGAATAGAACCAATGCTGATGGCGCCCATGATGGTGAAAAGAGGAGAGAGAGGAATATGAATGGAGAAGTGCTGAAGGATCTACGTGATAGCCGAAGAAAATATGAGCTTATCACAGGTAGCAGTGTCCTGATACACATCTATGATAGATGTGATGAAGTGAGAGGGAAAATCAATGGTAAGATCCTCCATCAAAGAAAGAAGAAAATGAGCACGAGGCTCAGTGATGGAGTTATAGTGAGACAATGGTGTGAGAGTGAATGTCATCACCATGTTAAGGAATCTCGGGCCTTTTACAAAACCCGAGCATGGGCTGTTTAGAGCACCACCCCAAAGAGAGGGTTTCTCACAGAAGTGAGAAAGAAGCTTGTCTCTAGAAACGGTCCAGAGATGCTCATAGTCAGGGTAGTTTGGATGCGCTACCCTAGGGACGCGTAGTACCTCGAATATAAGATCTGGAGTAACTATGATACGTGTACCTCTGAATGTAGTAACAAACTGAGGCACAACAGTATCGATGCCATGTATGTTGGAGTAGAACTCCTGTATAAACATGACAGGATAACGCATGGGTTTCTCACATAGAGATTCCTATCCCTGAGTCCGAAAGACATCGGGTAGCGTAGTGTCGGAGAAATCCAACAAGATGACTTGGCGTTTCGGATGAATGCCACAGGCCTGGAAGTTCTCAAAGAAGTTCGTCTTGGCCTTCTCATCACGGAGCCAGATCTGAGATAGAATAGAATGATTAGAAGAGGATGACTTAGAACCATGAAAAGGGTTCCAAGCCGGAGTAGATTTGCGTTGTTTAGGTGCCATGACGCAGTCTATCTGAGAGAGAGAAAGAGAGAAAGAACAGAAAGTAAATGAGTAAATGCTTGTTAAGTTGTTAAGTATAAAGAAAAGAACGTATGCATGAAAGATGCATGAACATGTGACATGAGAAATTAAAAGAATCATGGGTAAAACCCAATCCAAACCTATTAGCACTCATAACAATAATCGAGCACATACATCTAATATGCATGAAACATTGTTATAATGCATTTATAGTGCAATGCATGATCATGGGATAGCAAAAACATCAACCCAAACCCACAATTTCACAAATAAACTCAAAACCCCAAAAAATTTAACAAAAACCCCAAAACCTAAGTCTAAATGCATGTAATGCATGTAAAAGAAGGGATTTATGATGCTTACCAAGTGATTTGAGCTTGATGTAGGCCGAAAATCATGTGGGTGAGGAGATTTGAGTGTTAGAAAAGTGTTTGGATCGAGAGAGAAAGAAAATCTATCGAGGAAGAGATGAGAGAATGAAAAATGAAATCGTGCCTCAACCTTAAATAGAAAACATAGCTCAATGGATCGAAGTTTCTATCGAGAATCTGTCGAGCTTTAAATCTCGACAGAAATAAATCTGTCGAGGTGCTATTGAGAATTTGTTGACAGAAAAAAAAGTGTCTTGATGGATCGAGACTCTGTTGAGAATCTATCGAGCAGACAGAGAGCATAGAAATTTGTCTCGATGGATTGAAGAAGTTGTCAAGAATGTGTTGAGCAGGAACCCAGAAATATCGATGGATCGAGAAGCCGTCGAGATTCTATCAAGAAGAAACCCATAAATCTCGATGGATCGAGAAGCTGTCGAGAAGATAGAGAGCACAGGAAAAATTCTCGATGGGTCGAGTTACTGTCGAGGATCTATCGAGGTCACAAAAAGGAGTCTTAATAGAAAGGATTTCTATTGAGGATGTGTCGAGAAGCTGTCGAGCTTGAAGAAAAGAGGTTTTTCAAGAAGGGAAAAACACAGAGAGATGAATGCAACAAGCAAGCTATCAACCAAACATCCAAGCGATATATTAAGCTCTCAAAACTCAACTCAACATAGATGCAAAGCATTCATAGATCCAAAAACTCACACACACACTAAACAAGTCTAACCAATTTTATATTTCAAAAATAAGTTAAGGCAGTTTAGTGAGCATATATCACACTTGTACTCCTTGTGATGGCCAAATCACATTGTACTTGCACATGTATCAAAAGTAGCAAAGAATTTACTTGTGTGTGTGAAACATAGCAAGAGTGCACAAGTGTCTCATATTATGAAGATTTGAGATATGAGAAAATCAAATACACTCACACACAATCATAACTGCTTGATGGGGACTATCACCTTCGAGGTACATCCTATAACTCCCACATCTCCTAGAACCACACTTACAACCATATTAAAAGTATTTTGATTCTTTTTTCTGTTATTTTCTTTGTATATTTTTCTTTTGAGCATAGCATGCATGGGCATATAAGAGAGAGAAGAAATTACCTAACTATGTAAGTTTAAAACATCACATTTTTGCTGTGCCAAAGCACATAGATTTTATAAATGATTGGCGGGTTTTAGTAGTGAGATGGTTATTTATGCCTTTCTCTTAGTATTTTCTAGTCATTCCAGTCAAAAATAGTGATATGAGTATGAGATATAAGAGATAACTTAATCTTACTCATCACAAACACGAGCCACAAAGCTCACTTGCTTAGTTGTGCATAGAAATACTCATCTAAGCTATAAGAGGTACAAAGTATAGAAAATTTTGTTTCAATGACCATCTAGGGTACACAAGTACCAATATACATAGACACGCACTGTTTTTGTATTTTTCTAATTTTTCAATTTTTTTTAATTTTTTTATGTAAAACAAAATAAAACAAAACTGAAAACAAACAACAAAAACAAGTAAACATACAAAGCATAAAACTAGACTGATTCAAAAACAAGAAAGCAAAATAAACAAGTAATGCAAAAACATAAACGGAGATAGAGAAAAAGTGATTGAATCACTTTGAGCCTTTTTCTTTCCAAACTTTGGTTTTGGAGGAAGATCCTTTCCTTGAGTTGAACCTTTGTTCCGGAGGTGAGGGGGAAGAATTGAAACCGTTCAAGTTCAAAAGGAACATGAGGGCCTTAAGAAGATCTCCAAGAGGACCAAAAGATGGTGGACTCTGACCTTGACCACCAGATGATAACACACTATTGCTCTGTTGAGTGGCTAACCATTTATAGCAATTTGGACAAGTGTGTCCTGAAACTCCACAATGATGACAGAAATGTAGCTTCTTTGGTAGAGACTTCTTATTTTTAGCCTTATTGCTCTTAGGGTTTCTAGTCTCTTTCTTCTCTATCTTAAGGGGTGCTCCTAGAATAGATTTGCCTTTGTCTAGATTGTTCTCACTAGCTATCTCAATTTTAGTTTCATTTTTCTCAAGATTTTCATTATTAGCATGTAAGACAAAAACAATCTTACTAGAGGAGGCAATATGAGAAAAGTTAGAGAGTTCATACCCCAAGCCGGTTCTGTCGAAAGCTGATTTCTAAAGGTTCAGCATTTCATCGAACTTTGCACTGGAAGTCCTCTTCAACTGAGCTCGAACTTGGAACAATTCTGCTTCAAGCTTCTTGGTTCTTTCAGCAAAGAAGTTGTTCTCGAATCTCAGTGCTCCAATGGTTTGATTGGCTTCATCAACCTTTGTGGATAGCTCCTCTCGTTCCAGCTCCATTTCACTAAGCTTCTTAGTAGACAGCCTATACAACTTCTCATGCTTTTCAAATACCTTGTATAACTTTGCATAGGTTGCATGGATGTCATCCTGTTCATCCAACTTCTCGAACTTGGATTCCACCAAGCCCTCTTCTTCATCCACTGCTTCTACGATCCCTTCAGTAGGATCCATTATGGCAATGAAAGCACTCAAGATTCCCTCATCATCACTGTCATTTGACTCAGTCTCAGGCTCGGTATCACTTGAGGTAGTAGCAAGAACCTTGCTTTTCCCAATCGACTTGAGATATGTTGAACATTCTTGTTTCATATGTCTAAAACCTTGACATCCGAAGCACTTTGGTCTAGAGGGAATACTATACTAATCACCATCCTAAGCATCCTTCTTCCCTCTGTCTTGACTTTTGAATTGAGAAGAACTAGATTACTTATAGTCCTTGTCAAAACCTTTCATATTGGCATTCTTCATGAACTTCTTGAACTGCCTAGTAAAGTAGGACTTCATCTTGGAATCTTCATCATCTGAAGACTCATCAGTCTCATTATTTTTGGCCTTCAGTGCCATATTCTTACTTTTGTTTCCTTTCCCAAGTCTAGTCAAACCCAATTCATAAGTTTGCAAGTTGCCAATCAGCTTCATCAAAGGAATGGTGTCAATGTCCTTTGATTCTTCAATCGCTGTTATCTTGGCATGAAATCTCTTAGGGAGAGATCTGAGCACTTTTCTCACAATCTTGGGCTCAGGAATATGATCACCAAGATTGAATGCTGAGTTCACTATGTCCTTTAACTTGGCATAGAACTCATCGAACGTCTCATCCTCCTCCATCTTTATCTCCTCAAAGCTAGTTGTGAGCCTTTAGAGCTTTGAATCCTTGACAGCCTTAGTCCCTTCATAGGTTGTCTAAAGGATGATCCATGCTTCCTTTAGAGTTTTAGTTGAGGATATTTTCTTAAACTCCTCATTGGTCACTGCACTGAATAAGGCATTCAATGCTCTGCTGTTTAAGTTTACCGCTTTGATCTTGGCCTCATCCCAATTAGCCGGCGCTTCCTTTGGCTTCACCCAACCAATTTTCACAGCTTGCTAGACCTTCTCATCTAAAGACTGCAACAAAGCTCCCATGCGTACTTTCCAGTATGCATAGTTAGTGCCATCAAATAAAGGAGGTATAATAAGAGACTGTCCTCTATCCATGACAAACAGGGGTCAATGGATCACAAAAAAAAAATTAAAACCTAATCAAAGTGTGCTTGCTCTGATACCACTTGTTGGGTTAAAATGAATTGACCCCTTGCAATTAATTAATTAATTACCCAAGTTACTTAATTAGATCAAATTTCATGCAATGGCATGGTAGCACAAACAAATCACCAACTAAACTAAATGCAGCGGAAATTAAATTGACACAGTGATTTGTTTACAAATAGGGAAAACCTCTAAGGTAAAAACACCATCAGGTGATTTTCAGGTCACCACTCCCAAGAATCCACTATTTCAATCACAAGTGGTTACAAGTATAAGGAATCTTACCAAACCCTTTGGCCTATCCTGAAATACCAACCTACAGTTAAACCCTTACCCCAATACCTAATTGGACTTGTATTGTAGTGACAATCTTCCAGTTCAATGCAGGAATCCTAGTATGTAACTAACCAATGATGCACGGATCCAAGTATTTAACTCTAACAACTTGAAGAGGTTGTTGGTTGCAAAGTTATTCAGTTCATCAACAATGAAGATCAGGAAGCTCCTTGGTCACAAATCCCTTGGTGTAAAGACGCAATAGCTTCTTCGGAGAGAATAATGAACTAGGTCACTTTCTACGTGTGCAACAGCCTTTAAAATAATCCTTATATATGTCTAGGGTTGTGAGAAAAGAAACCCTATACAAACATACAAGCATGGGCTGAAAATCAGATCTAGAATTTCTGATTTCGTACAGAAACAGCTTGTGTCGAGCTTCTGTCAAGCTTCGACTTTAAATCTCGATAGAAGTCTTTCTGTCGAGATTGCTGTTGAGCTTTAATGAACAGCACTTCTTCACTTGTCTCTTGGTCAGATCTTCATGACTTTAACACTTGATTGAACAACATGTTTCTTGAAGTCTTAAACCTATCCTAGATCTACCCAATTACAAATAGTATGCATTTTGTCAAAGGCTTGGCCAATTACATAAAATATGTCCCTAACAATTGCCCACCATTAATGTTTGATTATGCCAAATATTTTGGAATTGAAACCCTTAAGTGTAAACACCACATTTTATACCCCTTACGACTCGGGCCCTTGTTCCTCAATTATGGTAATACTCTAAAGCTTAAGGTTGGTTTAGGGCCCAATCTCATTAAAATTGACTTGAGGAAGGTATTTGTGAAAAATATAACTTATTTTTGGAAGAATAAAACTATTTTTGGAAAAGAAAGACTGCTGGAAACCCTAGAGTGTGCGTATGCGTGCGCATGCCATAATGCTTATGGCCAGCACACACATACACGGGCATGCGTATGCATGCTAGGGTTTCATAAACTATGTAAGGAAAGTTTTTTGCACTTAATTCTGGTATGGAACGAATTCCACATTGTTAGAGAATCGCCTCAAACCCCTATTTTTCGACTATATAAAGCCATAAAAGGCACTTTTTCAAAAAAAGATGAAAACGGTGGTAAAACACACAAGATTCACTAGAAAATAGTAAATCAAAGAGGGAGTTTTTCACAAAACATTTCCAAGTTAAATTTTACTTGATTGGGACCCTTTTTTAATCTTAATATTTGAGTTCTAAATTTTACTAATCCGTTTTGATTTGGTTGTAAATAGATTGATTGAGGGAAACAGTCAAAATCAAGCTCTAAGAAGTTCTAGTGTTGAGGTAAAGGTTTTAACTTTAGCTCTTCACTTTTCTTTACTTTTCCTTTGTTCTTGTGTTTGTATATATGATTATATATTTTAACATGTTTATTTATTTTAGGTTTACGTAGTGTTTGTGTTTAAAACATGTTAGGTTGCTAGATTTCTTGTTTTCTGTGTTTTGCTATTTTAAGTTTCTAGGTTAGGGTTTCAAGTGTGTATGCATACACATGCTTTATGCATGCATATGCATACTCGAAGTATGTGTATGCATACAATTGGGATGTGCATGCATACCCTATTTATGTGCATGCATACTCTTGCCCAGAAACTCTAATTCAATCCTGTTTGTTCTTTCTTTGTTCATTCACATGCTTCACCTCTATTTAAACTAGTTTTCATATCTATAAACCTCCGTCTATCCGTTTTGTTTCTTTTTGTCTTGTTTTATCTCTTTGATGTTTTAGGGTTTTAGTTTGTTTGAATACCATGAAATCCAAATAGGATTTCCTTCTCCTGGGGATGTGTTTTTTCTCACTACTCTCGTGTCTCTCTCTCTTCCCCAAATTGTCCGACCCCATTTTATTACCTCTCCTCCCCTATTTATATCCCTCTCTCAGTGGGGTTGTCATGATGGGAGGATATTCCCTATGTTAGTGGGTCCCTTCATATCATATCACTAGTCAGAGGGGACCCACTTTCTACTCTTGACATGACCTCCATATAACTCATGCCTGATGCCGGTTATTGCTCGGTGAGCGGACTCCCCTAAGACATTATCTCTTGACCACAACATGTCTTGAGGTGCTTAATTCGTGTGTTTGGCTAGCTCCACACAATTTGGCTAGTGGGCTGAGATGGGCCAAGACTATCCAATGAGTGGGCCTACAGTTCAGGGCCGATCTGCCGTTCTCGGTCCGTACAAGTATTATTTAAAAAAAAAAATTAACAATTAAATTGGCATACTCAGAACACTGGCAATTCCCTAATTAAAAAAAAAAAAAAAAAAAAAAAGCAATGTCTTTTTCTTTCCTGGTAACAAGTTCGGTTATAATCGCTGTTACTGGTGATGGAGCTGTTACTGCTATAGGCGTTGCAACTCGGGGCCTCGAAGTGGGTGGAGATGAGTGTGGTAGGAAGAATGCAGGGAGATATGGTATTGAGCAGTTTTCTAATAGGAATCGTTTCGAAAAGTGGGTGCGTAGTTGGGGCTGCAGAGTTGGTGGAGGGTTTGGAAAAGACTATTAAACATGGCCTAGACTGTGATCACTACGTTTGCAGAGTCTATGGATAAGACAGGGAATTCGCTTATGAAGATGTTGCTCTTGTTGCAACTTAGGCTTATATTGCAACTTGAGGAGAACCCAAATGGGTATTGGAGAGTTTCGGAGCCGCATGAGCGGTTGCAGGTAGATGCGTGAAAGGAGGAGGATCTGTAGAAGGACAAGACTTGGGCTTCTATGGTCATGGAAAACGTTTTTTTGGTTGTTTTTGACTCTGAATCCTTCCTCGGTTTCCGTAATATGTCAGGATCAGCAATATTATTACAAGAAATTATTGGACAAAGTTTCCAAACCACCTTAAAATTGTGATGTCTTTGGCTGTGTGACTAACTTGACCCAACTCATGTTTAAGCTGGTTTTATTAAATAAATTTAAAAAATAATAATAATTCTCAGATCTCATCCCATTCTCTCTCCCTCGCTTTCTCTTCCACTTTGTTTGAGAGTTTATATTCGGGTTAATACGACTTTGATATATAGGTTGGGTTAGTATTCAACTCATAGAACCCGTTTGACTGTTTGACCTGTCTGGTCTATTTAATTAAATGATATTTTACTAACATAACCTTCAAACCTTAGGTATAAAAACTTATTAGTTATTGTGGTTTATTTTCTTTGACATATTGTGATTGATTATTTTTGATATGGGATATACTTTAGTTTTGAATGATTATTTGTGGTGCAGTTACTCATTGGTTTTGAATTTTATATTAAAAATATTTATTTGTTTGTTTTTTCATAATTTTTTGTTTCATTTTGATAAAATTTGATAAAAAAGTCAATACGACTGACCCGTTTAATAAATGGGTCATGTTAGAATTAAGGTATCTTGACCCATTTAATAAACATGTCGACAAGGACGGACTCAAGTGGGGACCCAAGCCCCCTTGGGTCCAAATTTTTTATTTTTATTAGTTATAATATATTTCATTTTTATAGTTAGGCCCCCCCTTCCAAAACCTTAGGCCCCCATTCTTCTCAATAAGCCAAACTAGCTTCACCTAAATAGCAATTATCCAACCTAAAAACTTAACAAAAGCAATAAAAACATTCACTATGGTGATTGTATTTTAGCAAAAAAAAAAATATATATATATATATTTACCACCAAAAACCCAAAAAAAAAAAAAAAAAAAAGTGTTATTGGAGAAACTAAAGCTAAATTTTTTGCAACTACAGTAAATTGATATAAATACCAGTTGACTGTAGCAAGTTGTTAAAAATAAAATACAATATTTTATTAAGATTATATTTCTTCCTTCAATTAAAAAACTCAAATTCTCTCACTTCCTTTATTATTTTAATGTATTGTTTATATTATTTATATGAAGTGATAAAAAAAAAAAAAATAGAACGTTTGATATTGAGTGTATTGTAAAGTGAGGTGATAAAATAAATAAAATAAATTTTTGAGATGATAAAAGGTAAAATTTTTAGCACCACTACTGTGAATGCTCTAACTTCAACAACAACAAAAAACCCTAGCCAGCCTAGTATTAAAAAAATCATTATTTTGTTTTTGTTTTTGTCTTTGTTGGTAAATGATTGCATCTTAATGTATTTAGAAACAATAATTTTGAGTATTTATAATTTTTTAATACTATATGGATGCCTATTTGGAGTTTTTTTTTTTTTTTTTTTTTTTGATACTCCAGCCCCCGCTAGCTTAAAATCCTGGGTCTGTCCTTGCATATCAGGTTAGTGTTGACCTATATAGTCAGATACTCATGAGTTAACACGACACAAACCCAACACACAAACACAAATTGACACCCCTAGTAGTGAGTGTTAAAGTTTGGCTAGATAATGAATGTAAAATGTTCAAGGTTGGCCTGAACTTTAACCAAACCTGAACATTTATAGTTAACAAATGTAAACTGGGATTGGCTCAACTTGATATTGGACTCGAGCATGGCTTGGATTGATATTGAACTCGAGCTTGGCTTGATATGGGCTGGTTAACAGATGTAAAATGTTCAAAATTAACTTGACAGTGAATGTAAAATGTTAATGTTTGAGCTTGATATTGAACTTAAGCTCAGCTTGGTTATATAAAATGTGCAAGTTTGTTTTGAGTTTAGCTTGGTTCTACTTGATTTATTAGTCAAACTAAGCTCAAGTTCAATATTGTTGATGATCATTTTGGGAAGCCCAATAGAAAGAAGAAGCCCAGCAACATGGGCAGAAAAGAGTTAGTAAGTGGATAGAAAAACCATTAAGCCCAAGCGGCAGGAATAATGGATTGCAGGCCCAGAAATAAACAAATGGGCCTTGAGGAAGCAAATGGGCCTAAAGGAGCTCGGAAAGAGAGAAGTAGCAAACCCATGTGCAGTGTGTGATGTAGAAAAGTGAGAATGGGCCACAGCAGGCCCGAAGTAATGAAAGTAAAGAAAGTAAGGGGTTGATGGAAAGTCCATGAGCCCCAAGGATGAAGGATAAATTAATTGGGCCAGGGAAGCCCAAAAGAGTTAGTAAAAACCCATGGGAACACAAGACTAGAAAGGGCCAAGGCTGCCCAAGGAAAGTAAATAGGCCGAGGATGCCCAAAAGGAAAATGGGACACAAGAGCCCGCAAGCAATGTAACCAAAAAGCCCAAATGACTATACTGAGTCATTGAGAGAAGAATAAGCAACAAGCCCAAAGAGGCCCAACAAGCTTGGGTTAAATAATACCACAGCAGGAATAGCAGAGCGGTATGGCAAGAAATGCAAAGACTACAGAAAAGAGCAAGAGAATGGGCTGAAGGAGGAAAAGCCCACAATCAAGCAAAAGCCCAGCCCCCGAAGGGAGCAGGCTCTAAAGAATGAGAAGCCAGAAAATGGCTCATGCCATAAGAAGCCAAGGATGGGCGGCAAAATGTGCAGACAAGCCTCCAGACCACGGCGAACACATGAGCAGCAGGCAAATTTTGGACATACATGGAAGTGAAGCACACGTAAGGCCCGGACATCACCAGCCTGTACCCAACCAATACAGGAGGTGGTGAGCTCATGGGTCAGAGGTAAAAGGGCATGGTCTGGTAGTAGGGAGAGGGGGAAACCTATTCTGGGATTCCTACTTAAGCTCTTTTGGGGGAAATGTCCTGCTGGGATGACATACCACCCAAAAGAAGTAAGGATGAGCTGGGACCACTAGGTGCATGCCATGAGGGATAGGAAGAGAGAGAGAGCACCCACACTGTAGCAGATAAGAGTACCATAGCAAGCAAACAAACAAAATAGTCTTCTTTGTATGGTGGCACGGCCAGCACAGGTAAGTGGTGGTGGCTGAGCTACTGACAAACCAGTAAGTGGTCGGCAAGGACACCCAGACTAGACAAAGGTTGTTAAAGGCTAAAATAGTAAAATCCGATCACGGCAGGCACTATATAAATGACTCTTACCGTGCATAGCGAAATCATCACGATCACAATCAGGAACACAGGAATAGTAACCTCTAGCAAAGAATCGTAACAAATAAGTAAACATGGAGAAAGAAAACAAGGGAAAAAGAAAGAAAGGAATGATTAAAAAGAATAGAAAACGGGGAGTATAGAATGACAAGCATGCACCAATAGGTTAATCCCCTCTCTCCCTCTAAAGGTCCTGCTCTCTCCTAAAAGCAAAACATTCTTCTAGGCACAAGCCATTTAGGTCCGTTTCCCTCAAAGTGACTAATTTCCATGGCAGGATTTTCCCTGGGAGATTATTCGCATTGAGGATAAATGGTTTTCCCTCTTTGGTCTTGGCCCTGTGACATAACTAGGCACATAAGATTGATCTTCTTTTCTTTTCTTTGCTAACTTGTGTCTTACCCATTTATTCCCACTATTTTCATCACAAGGTGTTTCTTATAATTGTGACTATCATTGTTAATTGGGGATTATTTATTCACTTTGTCTAGAGGTAAAAGTACTTTCTTTTATTATTATTATCATGTCTGCTTGCCATAACCCATCCGAGGTAGCTCTGCCTGCCATGAACATGTTCTTGGCAAACGAGGCATAGTTTGTGCACAAACTAGACCGAAGTGAGTTACAGTTAGACCAGTCTCAACTCCCTAACCCAGAATATTTGGGCCTAGTACGGCAAGAGGCAGCCCAACCCAATATTGCAAAAAGGCCCACCACATTACAAATATCAAACTCAAACTCGAGATTAATATTAAGTTTTTGAGCTTGAGATCAAATTTTGACAATTTGGAATCGAGTTTGATCCCGAATCAAATTAAACACAACCAAAAGCTAACATCAAGCTTACGTAAACCCTAACTTGGCTATGTTGATTGTGAAAGTATTTAAATGGCAAAACCGGTCCAAATGTTGATATGGGAGCTTTTTTTTTTCTTTTTTTTCTTTTTTATATGGGACCTTGTATGAAAACTAATATGGCACTATTTTGGTGTTGACCTAACGTGGATGTTGATGTGGTGTTAGGACATGTCCCACATTAACATGTAACGTGAGACGTGATTACAAAGTGGTTCAGGCACGAAGAGGCACATGTCATAGATGAAACTGTGAGAGTGATCAGTTTAAGTTCCGGCTTAAGTATGATTGAGATGGGTCATTCTATGGTATACCCATCTATTTTTTTGTATTTATTTTGAGCCTATTTGATATATATATATATAAATATATATATTTATATAAAGAATTTTTGAGAAATTCTATCTCACCGTTGAGATAGAGGGAGCTAGTATTTCATTTATATAGGAACTATTACATTTTGTATATTGTCCATTTAGATGGATATGTACAGAGGAGAAAAAATAGGGAGCAAATCACGTGTAACAGTACAGCTATCTGTGATATTTTGACAGTACAGCTAGTTGTGATATTTTGAATTTGCTAGCTGTCTACCTCTGTCTACCTTCTACAATTTAGGTGGTTTTGGTCTAGAGATACTTTCCTCCTGATTTTCAGCCTCCTGATTTTCAGCTGCACTTTTACTCCCCCTCAAACTTGGCTGTGGATCAAGACAAAGGCCAAGTTTGTTTCATAATTCCCGAAAGGCAACCTTGGAGAGGAGCTTGGTGAAAATATCAGCTAGTTGATGGTTGGATGGAACAAAGCAAGTTTCAAGGGAACCAAGAGCCACCTTTTCAAGGAACATAGTGATAATCTAGTTCGATGTGTTTTGTCCTTCCATGAAAGACAGGATTCACTGTCATATACAAGGCACTCAAGTTATCACAATGTAGTATTGGAGGGTGAGGAAGGGCAATACCAAGATCACGAAGTAAGAAGGACAACCATGTGAGTTCAGCTGCAGTGGATGCCATGGAGCGATACTCAGCCTCAGTACTAGATAGAGACACAGTTGATTGCTTTTTGGCACTCCAAGAGATGCAATTACTTCCTAGAAATGTGCAGAACCCTGTGGTAGACCGTCGGCTAATAGAGCAACCAGCCCAATCAGCATCAGAAAACCCATACAAATCAAGAGTACTTGAGGCCAAAATTTGTAACCCAAAGTGAGCAGTCCCATTGACATAACGCAGAATGCATTTGACAAGCTGGTAATGAGCCATTGTAGGAGCATGCATAAATTGACACACAAAATTGACACTATAGGAAAGGTCTGGTCTAGTGAAGGTAAGATATTGTAGTCCTCCAACTAGGCTACGATAATGTGTGGGATCAGGGTAGAGATCATTATTGATGGGAAGTTGCCGACCTTTTGAGGGCATGGGTGTCGAAATTGGTTTGCATGATGTCATAGCAGCACGATCTAGAAGTTCCAAAGCATAGCGTGTTTGTGAAAGGAAAAGACCTTGGGTACTTCGATGGACTTCAATGCCAAGGAAATGATGGAGAAAACCTAAATCTTTAATGGAGAATTCATGAGCCAATTGAGAGATAAGCCATTGAATCCAATTTGGGTCATCACCAGTGACTATCATATCATCAACGTTGGGTAGCAAAATAAGAACTCCACGAGAAGATTGACAAATGAACAAACTCGGGTCAGAGATGCTGCAATAAAAGCCAAGTTGAAGAAGAAAGTCACTAAGCCTATCAAACAAGCGCGAAGGGCTTGTTTGAGGCCATATAGGGCACGACTTAGCTGGCATACATGAGTAGGGTGCACTGGATCAACATAGCCTGGTGGTTGATGCATGTAAACAGGAGTAGATAGAAAGCCATGAAGGAACGCATTTTTGACGTCAAGTTGGCAAATCTCCCATCCTTTGACAATTGCTATTGTAAGGGTAAGTCGAATACTAGCAGGTTTAATAACAGGAGAGAATGTTTCTGAGAAATCTATGCCGTCAACTTGATGAAACCCCTTGGCAACTAATCGTGCTTTGAGTCACTCTAAGGAGCCATCGAGTTTAAGTTTAGCTTTATAAACCCATTTACATCCCACCACATTCATCTCAGGTTTGTATGGAACAAGGATCCATGTTTTGTTTGCAGCAAGGGCATCCATCTCCTCATCCATGGCAGCTACCCAACCTAGGTGACATTTAGCATTTTGAAAGGATCGCGGTTCAGCTGGAATATCATGCTTTATGCGGGCTACATGGAGATTAGCATACTTGGGGTTGGGATTACGTACACCAACCTTGGAACAAGTGAGCATGGGGTGCTGAGTTGGGTTTGTTTCAGGAGGAATATGAGTGGTCTCTACTGGTGGATCTGAGTAAGACGCTCGACATGGCTCAGACAAAGAAGGGCCTGATATGGTCACTGTAGGAGGCTCAGCTGAGGAGGAATTGTGATGCATTTGATGGTGCAGTTGGCTAGTGATATCTTGAGATACAGGCGGTGCAAAGGCTGAAAGTGGTGTAGAGTAAGATGGAGGAGAATCATTTGGTGGATCAATCTCCCATTCTGAGAAGATGCAAAGCTCCCCCTCAAGAGGATCACTCTTGTACAAGCTTGTAGGTGTGGAATAAGGAAAGATAGATTCATCAAAGACCACATGGTGTGAGATATAAACTCGCCTAGTCGGTGGATACAAACATTTGTACCCCTTATGCTTCATGCTATAGCTAATAAAAACACAAGGAAGGGACTTTGGATCAAGCTTATGTGATCTATACTCACCAAGGTAAGGAAAGCACTTTGAGCCCAATACTCGTAATGAAGAATAGTCCGGATTTCTTCCATAGAGTCTGAAAAAAGAGATTCCATGTTGAGGTGTGGGGATGGTAGACGGTTGATTAGGAACACTACTGTGGAAAAGCAATCTATCCAAAATCTTGGTGGTAGATGTGCATGGAACATCATGGTGAGTCCTAATTCAGTGATATTTCAATGTTTTCTCTCAGCCTTGCCATTTTGCTCAGGTGTTTTTGGACAAGCAGATTGATGGTGAATGCCTTTCGTGGCTAAAAACCGCAAGAAATCACGATCTGCAAATTCTCCACCTTCATCACTTTGAAAGACACAAATTTTTGCATTAAACTGACATTCCACATATTTATAGAATAGATCAAAGCAGTTAAAAAACTCTGACTTCTTTTTCATAGGAAAAAACCAAGTAAAATTGGTAAACTCATCAACAAAAATTGTGTAGTAGCGAAACTTTTCTCTAGAAGAAACAGGGGCTAGCCCCCATAGATCACAATGAATTTTGTAAAATGGGATTTTTATTTCATTTTCTTTAGGCAAGAATGGAAGCCTACATGATTTTCCCATTTGACAACTAGTACAAATTGAAGAAGACTTAGATGCTGAAGCAGAAGAAATGAAATTTCTAGAGTGTAAGTGATCAATGATCCTTTGGTGTGCATGACCAAGGCGATAGTGCCAACAATCTCTAGCAACCCGCTTGAATCGATGGGAGAATAGGGCTGTTGGACCTCTATCAAAGGCATAAAGACCACCTCGTTTAATCCCTTTCGCTACTATTTTGTTGGTTGTCCTGTCCTTTATCACAAAACCATGTCCATCAAACTCAAAGATGAGTGGATAATCAGTAGTAAGTTTACTAACAGAGAGAAGATCTTTCTTAATATCAGGATCTAATAGCACATCTTTTAAGTGAATAGGAGACGAACCAGTACCAAGAGTAGTTTCACCAATGTGTGTGATAGGTAAAGTATGACCATTGCCAACCATAACACCATCGGATCCATGATAAGGAGTTAAGGAATGAAGATTACCTGGGTCACCAATAATATGGTCACTAGCTCCTGTGTCTGGGAACCACTCAGAATCTTGACTGTCAGCAATGGTTATAGCTGCTAATGCTTGTGGAAATTTGTCTGTTGTGAATGAGTGATTGAATCGGTTAAAGCATTTGAGGGCAGTGTGGTTCCTTTTGTTGCAAATCTGACAGATAATTGCTTCATCTTTTGTGTTTTTGGCTGCGATGATTGGTGAATTTGCTGGCGGATTTTATGTAGGATGGCTGGAATGCTTTAGTGCAGATTGGGCACCTTGAACAAATCCACGTCCCTTAGAATTAAAGGACCCTTGACCACCATTGTTTCTTTTATTTTTATTGTTGCGTTGGCCATAGAAAGCCATTTGAGGAGTGGGTTGAGCATCAAGCTTATGCCTTTCAGTATAACTCTCTAGCAAAGTGACAATTTCAAAGTATGGAAGGACTGGTGGTCTCAACATGGTAGTAATGAACACCTCATATTCTTTGCCAAGCCCATTGAGTAGCCACCATGATTTCTTGTGATTTGGAACTGGCTTCCCAATGGCTGCAAGATCATCACACACTGCTTTGAACCGACGGAGATAAACAGCTAAGGTATCGGTACCTCGAGTTATAGAGGTAAGCCGCTGCTTAAGTGCAAGGCTACGGTCTGATGAGACACGAGCAAATGCATGAACCAATGCATTCCAGACCTCAAAGGCAACATTGAGGCCTACAGCAATGCCAAGGACTTCCTCGAAGAGAGTAGCTGTTAACCAACCCTTGACAAGACGATCAGTTTTGCGCCACTTCACAAATGCAGGATTAGTTTGTGTGCCAAAGTCAGCATTATTGATGAACTGGGGTGGTGGTTGAACTTCACCATTGATAAAGCCTTGGAGGTCATAACTCTCAAGGATATTGAGCATTAGTGTTTTCCAGAGAAGGAAGTTGGTAGAGGAGAGACGAAGTGACATAAAATTTGCAATATTTTGTGTCACAGGATATGGGTAGTCATCAGATTGAGTGAGGGCAGGGGAAGAGCTTGATGTGGTTGACATGGTGGGTTTTAAGAAGAAGAAAAAAATACAAAATTTTGTTTCTCTCTCTATCTCACGGTTGGCTCTGATACCATAAAGAATTCTTGAGAAATTCTATCTCACCGTTGAGATAGAGAGAGCTAGTATTTCATTTATATAGGAACCATTACATTTTGTATATTGTCCATTTAGATGGATATGTACAGAGGAGAAAAAATAGGGAGCAAATCATGTGTAACAGTACAGCTATCTGTGATATTTTGACAGTATAGCTAGCTGTGATATTTTGAATTTGCTAACTTTCTACCTTTGTCTACCTTCTACAATTTAGGTGGTTTTGGTCTAGAGATACTTTCCTCCTGATTTTCAGCCTCCTGATTTTTAGCTGCACTTTTAATATATATATATATATATTTTTTCTAGTTACTTCGGAGCACTAGCATTAGGAATGCTGTGAAATATGAACTAAAATTTTGTAATAGGCAGATTCAAATTGCAAATCGAACCACTTGCTTCGATTTTTCCCCAATGGAAACCCATGTGAAAATTTTCCTTTGAAGAATTCTTCAGCAAAGGTGTAATGTGAAATTAATTTTTACGTATTTATTTATTATATAGAAAATTTAATTTCATTAAATAAATCATTGCACTCATTCTGGTTTTTCATTTATGATTACTAGTGTATCTTTCTATGCTGTATTATGCAATCGATAGATACTATTCTTCAGCTTTCCCAGATATTTGGTTTGAAAACTAGTGAACTTGGGACTATTTATGGTTGAGATTGTTGGGTTAAGATAGCTTGACCCCGGTTAATTAATTCAATTACTCAAGTTGATTAATTAAGTTCAATTGCATGCAAATCGTGGAGACACCAACAAATCACCAAAACTACTAAATGCAGCAGAAAATAAATTTGACACTGTGATTTATTGACAAATAGGGAAAATCTTGCAAGGCAAAAACTTCACTGGGTGATTTTAAGGTCATCACTCCCAAGAATCCATTAATCAACAATCGAACAGTTAGAAGTATAAGAAATCTTACAAACTACCCTAGCTTATCCCGAAAGCAATCTATAGCTGAACCTTCGCTCCAATACCCAATTGGACTTGATCTTGTAGTAGCCTTATTTCTCTTGATGCACAAACCTCCAATTTGTGACTAGCTCCTTTGCACGGATCCCAGTACATGACTAACTCCAGCAACTTGAATGGTTGTTATTGGCTGCAAAGTTCTTCACTTCATCAACAATGAAGATCAAGAAGCACTTGGTTACAAAACCCAACGGCATACAAATGCAGTAGCTTAGCTTCTTACAGAGAATTTAAGAACATGGTCATTGTATCCCTGTTTGACGGCTTTTAAAATGAGTCTTATATATGTCTAGGGTTGTGAGAAAAGAAACCCTACACAGGGATCAAGCTGGTGTCGAGCTATCTATCGAGCTTCAAATTAAGTCTCGATAGCAGCTATCTGTCGAGAATTAATGAGCTGTTTTTCTTCACTTGTTTCTTGAATCAATCTTCATGTCTTTAATACTTGACTTGAACAACATGTTTCTTGAACTACTAAACCCCTCTTAATTCTACCCAATTATAAGTTAAGTGCATTTTGTCAAAAGATTAGCCAATTACAAAAATTATGACCCTAACAGAGTTCATCTTTTCACTAGTGTGGCAATTGCTTGATGCATCATTAGATGAAGAATGGTTGCTAGAGCTTACTTCATAAAAGAATTCTGCAACTCTGTTCCTTAATGCCATAAGGTATGTCAAGCATGTCAACACAACAACCCATATTAGGAAAAGTCACAGATCTCTACCAGCAATTATGAAGGTAGTAAAATGATTATTTTGGTAATAGGAAGAATTGAGAGAGGGATAAGTTTTGTCCCAGAGGACAAGAGAAGAGGGGACCTCCCAGTTTGTTCTTGATGGTGTTTTTATTTTTAAATCAACTATTGTATTGTCTCACACTCTATCTGCATAATTACCAAGTTCAGGTACTTCAATCTCTCTTTTTCATTTTTGGTAATGTCATATGATATGGTTTGTTGTAGCAGTTTTTTGGTTGTTAGTGTGTGAATTGTATTAGCAAAACAATGAGCATAACAGCTATTAAGTTGACTGGTTTTGAATGTTAGACCAAGTGGTGTGCTTAAAACTGATAAAGACGTTCAAAGATCTAAATAAAAATTTTCTGATAGTTTACTTAAAAAAATAAAAAAAATAAAAAAAACCTGCAAATATGCTGTATTCATAGAGCTTTGCATATAACCATAGAGTCTTCAATTATGTCTTTTTGGAGGAACAATTAAATTGCAGGTCACTTATTTCAAAAATCTGATGTTTATTTATTTATTTTATCTTGCAATAGGTTTTCAAATATCTGATGTTTTCTATCTTGCTAGAAGGACCGTGGTGTTATTTTAGATACTAATGGTTGTAGCTTAAGCTAGAAGGTCAAAAACACGTTTGATTTTGTACGAGAGAAAAGTTAATGGATCTCAAGTTGAGATGTGCACCAGAAATCAGTCAAATGACGGAAATTTATTCAAAGTTCCTATTTCATGTGAACCTGGTTATCTATAGCCTGAGAAGTTATAAGCAAGGGGATGCTACTAGAACAGCTGCAAATTGGACAAGGAATTTATCTATGTATCAGTTTCAGGTTATGGCAAAATTCCAAAATCCTGAAGAATGTCATGGCAAAAATTGGACAGGTTTGGCATTCCAAAAAAGAGAATGAGGTGTTATTGGTATACGAAGGAGCAATACATCAAGCCATTAGAGATTAACTATGTTTCAAATGATGGTATGTGAAAATGTGGAAAATATAAGCTTCTGAATTGAATTGAATGATGGAGTTCTTCAAAGAAGCCGTGATGAAGAAAGTGGACTTGGAATTTTGTATGATGTTCTTGTTGTAGGGTACTTTGTAATTTTTTTTTTCAAAAAAAAAAAAAAAAAAAAAAAAAAAGAATTGAAATTTGTGTTACATAAGGCCTATAAATTTTGTTTGATGTTTTGAATCTCAAAAGAGGATAGGAATAACTAAATAATGACACATATTTTGAGTGTTAGTCTGTTCTTTTCAATTTTGTGTAAAAGACACATATTTTGGATACTTTATTGTCTTTCTTGATATAGAACTTTTTAGTTGTTAAAAACTTCGAAAAAAAAATTTTAGTTTGAGATTTTAAATGTTGTGAAAAAACTCATGCATTAGGGTTCTCTCTTTTTGTTGATATAGAACATTTTAATTGTCAATGGTTGGCAACACTTTTTTTTTTTTTTGAGAAAGTGGCAAGACATTTTTTTAGTTGGCTATGATGACAACTTTTTAGTCATCATCTTGCCAATTAAATTATCAATGGCTATTTCATTACCTTCTGTATTTATTAAAAATGTTCCTAAAATTAAAATGTAGAAGGTTTAAGAAAATAATAATTGGAAAAAAATATTTTATTAATCTTAATATCCAAATCCAAATCCAAATCCAAATTTAGGTATCCAAACAATGGAATTTTAAATCTTTTATTGTATAAAAAGACCCAAACAAGGAATCTAAAAATCAATGGATTACAAATCAAGGCTTTTTAAATCCATTAATTTTAAAATCAATGGGTTTCAAATCAAGCAAATAGAGTGGTTGTATAAAATTTTTATTGTTATTTTGGTCTTGCAAATTGAGGTTTCAAGGGGTATTTTGGTAATTTTTAGATTTCAAGAGTCCGTTTGATTATTTTTAGGTTTCAGGGGTATTTCGGTAATTTTTAGGTTTCGAGGGCAATACGGTCATTTTTTAGGTTGCGGAGTCATTTTAGTCATTTTGAGGTTTCAATGTCATTCAATTATTTTTTAGGTTCTAAGGGTCTTCTAGTAATTTTAAAGAGTTTTGGAGGTATTTTGGTCATTTTCAAGTGTTGAGGGTATTTTTCATCATTGTTTGTAGGCTTCAAGGGTATTTTGGTTATTTTTAGGTTACAGGGGTATTTCAGTATTTTTCTTTTTTATGTTTCGGGGGCATTACAGTCATTTTTTAGGTTTTAAGGGTATATCAGTCATTTTCTTAGGTTTTAGGGTCATTTCGATCATTTTTAGGTGTTAAGGTCATTTATTTATTTATTTATTTATTTTTTATATATATATATATATATTCTAAGGGCATTTTGATCATTTTTTTGGTTCTATGGATCTTTCGATCAATTTTTAGGTTTTAGGGTCATTTCGGTCATTTTTTAGGTTTCATGGGTATTTGATAATTTTTTAGTTTTTAAGGGTATTTCGATCATTTTTTAGGTTCTAAGGGCATTACAATCACTTTTTAAGTAACAAGGCCATTTCAATCATTTTTTAGGTTTAGAGAGTGTCTCAGTCATTTTTAGGTTTTAGAACTATTTCGGTCATTTTTTAGATTTTAAGAATATCCTAGTAATTTTTGAGAATTTCAAGGTTTTATTGGTCATTTTTAAGTGTTAGGATGCATTTTGGTAATTTTAGTATATTTAAGGGTATTTCGGAAATTTTATTGGTTTAGGAGTATTTTTGTTATATATATTCGTTGATTATTAGGTAATTCAGTAGGGTTGAGTTGGGTTGGCTACGTCCTTATGTGATGTTGATACTACTTAATATGACGATGGAACTATCAAATGTGTGTAAAAAAAATAAAAAAAAACAATTGAATGTGACAAAAATATTATCACATGTGATGTTAGTACTGCCTAATGCGATGATGAAATTGTCAAATGTGAGAAAACAAATAAAGGGTACAGCCAAATATGGCAAAAGTATAGTTATATGTGATGTTGCTACTGCCTAATGTGATATTGAAACCATCAAATGTGAAAAAAAAAAAAAAAAAAAAAAAAAGGAACCATTGGATATGACAAAAGTATAGCTACATGTAATGTGGGTACTATTGATGGAATAGTCAAATGTGAGAAAAAAAATAAGGGTACAATTGAATGTGGTTAAAGTACAGTTACATGTAATGTTGATACTGCGCAATGTGACAATGGAACTGTCAAATGTGAGAAAAAAAAAATTAAAGTACCACTAAATGTGAGAAAAATATGGTTATATGTGATGTTAGTACTGCTTAATGTGACAATGGAACTATCAAATGTGAAAAAGAAAATGGAACCACCGAATATGATAAAAGTACAATTACATGTGATGTTGGTATTGTATAATGTGATGATGGAACTATCAAATGTGAGGAAAAAAAAAAATGGGGAACCACCAAATGTGACAAAAGTATTGTCAAATGTTATGCTGATACTATCGAATGTGACAATTGAACTATTAAAAGTGAGAAAAAAAAAAAAAAGGAAATCACCAAATGTGACAAAAGAACAATCACCTGTAATGTTGGAATTGCATAATGTGAGGATGTAATCATCAAATATGATAAAAAAATAAATAAATAAAGGAACTACCAAATGTGACAAAAATAGAGTCACATGTGATGTTTATACTACACAATGTGAGGATGGAACCGTTAAATGTGAGAAAAAAAAAATAAGGGAACCACCAAATGTGACAAAAGTACTGTAAATGTGATATTGGAACTGCACAATATGAGGATGGAGTCATCAAATGTGAGAAAAAAGGGGAACAACCAAATGTGACAAAAGAACAATTACATGTGATGTTGGTACTACACAATGTGAAGATGAAACCATCAAATGTGAGAGAAAAAAAAAAGAAATGAAAAAAGAACCACTAAATGTGACAAAAATACTGTCAAATGTGATGTTAGAACTATACAATGTAAGGATAGGACCGTCAAATGTAAGAAAAAATAAGAGAACCACCAAATGTCAAAAAAGAACAGTCACATATAATATTGAAACTGCATAATGTGAGGATGGAACCGTCAAATGTGATATTTTGGTAACTTGGTGTTCTTGGGGGTATCATAGAATTACCCAATTTTAGATATGTAAGAGAGGGAAAAAAATATCAATAGCTAGTTTCCAATAATTTAACCGAAAAAAAATAAAAAAAAAAGCGCAAAATAGTTTGCATCCTAGGATGCAGATACTATTCAAACCGCTATCAAATGTGATATTTTGGTAACTTGGTATTCTAGGGAGGTACCGTATAATTACCTGATTGTTATATATAAGAGACGGACACAAATATCAATGGCTAGTTTCCAATAATTTAACAGGAAAAAAAAAAAAAAAAAAACTTTGCATCCCAAGAAGCGGGTACTGTTCAAGCCGCTACCCATACGTCAAAGATGGGGTGCCCTCTTCACCGAAGAGTAAGCTGCTCTCCGCGTCAAATATGCATATCAACAATGAGCAGTATTAGTTGCATACACAATTGTTTATAAATAGCATTATGCACTCACAATTTATCGATGTGGGGTTTTGGGTTTTGAAATTGGGTTAAGTCGGTGCAAGTTTATTTGTTGCGGACTCTTAATTTGAAAGGCCCTCCACCATGATCATACTTACACATACTGACTTGTATTTCATTAAACGGGTAAACTAAACTAAAATCATAGCACAATCTAAGAAAAATTTTGAGAAAAAGCGAAGTGAGTAAAATAAATGAAATATTATAAAATACTAGTCGTTAACCTGTGATTAAATACTTGTTTTAAAACAAATATGTTTCATCTTCTATTCATAATATAGCTCGAACCACATTAAATTTTTTTTTTCTTTTTAATCTAGAGTAGCGCAGAAAATTGTAATATCAAGAGCATACAAATTGACTAAAAAAGGATAAAAATCTTAACAAATTTAAGTTGACAAAGAACATTTGTGTATGTAAATCTTTCCATTTAAGAAAAATATAAAGTGAAAAGAAAAAAAGTCAATTAGAAGAACAAAGTAATTAACCCAACAAAGCAAGTTGTTGACAATTGTTTTTGTTGAAAGTAAATAATTAACCTACTTTGAGAAATAAGTTTTTGTTGACATTTTATCAAACAGCTGAACTGCATTCATCTGAGAACTATCTTGTGTGTTTATTATGTACCCGAAATGAGAACTATTTAAATCAGAAACAAACACAATACACACACACATGTTAGACGCGTATTGTGCATATTTTCAAAGAGGAATTTTATCAAAACAGCTGAACTGCATTCAATTGAAAAGCAAACCTTATAAAGTCATATAAAATTTTCATATAGCCAAGTTTCAACCTTTAAGTTTAAAAAAGGTAAAGGGAAATCACCAACCCAAGTTGAAGCTTAATCCTATTTATAGGGAAGATGCTATAATAACCACTACTGATTGGGGCTAAAAATAAACCCCATTGGTTAAAGCTTTTTAAGTTGGTGTTTCCCCAATAGCCCAACACTATCATTACATCTCACAACCTTTTAACCATTTAATACCTAAGTAGCAAAACAGAAACGTACCTCTGTTTGAAAATGAAAGTTTTAGAGGCAATATGTTTTGCCTATTAATCATATTTATTTTGTAATATGAAAGTTTCCGAAACAGAGGTAATATGAAAGTTTCAGAAACAGAGGTAATATGAAAGTGCCTATTAATATTTTAAACTTTTAGAAATAGAGGTAATATGAAAGTTTTCACTTAACTGTATTTTGTACAAATAGAGGTAATATGTTTTGCCTATTAATCATCCAAATAGAGGTAATATGTAACAAAAATAGAGGTAATATGAATAAAGCAAAATAAGGATGGTTAAACCTAAAAAACTTTGTCCTTTCATGTAATACCTAAGCAGCAAAACAAAAGTAGTATACCCTTTTGTTGAATGTTGATTGTAGATTTTCTAACCACCTAAATTTTCTCGTTCCATTAATGCAACATTCATTGTCAGTAGCTTGACTTGACTATGAAAAGAGAGAAACAAAATCATATGAAACCAATATGTTCCCCAGAACCAAATAGGATAACAAAAGCGTACCAAGCTTTTAAGGCCAAGACTTGAGCCAGCAAAGGCTACAAACAAAGAGAAGAGGTGAAGGGTTTGGCCGAGATGCTCTGCATTTAAGCCAAAGAGAAGAGCAAACCTGCGTCTAGGGTTTTTAGTTTTGGCTGAGTTTGTGTTTGTGTCTATTGGGTTTGTTTTAAGGTTTTTATTCCTATTTAAAATTCTAATAGTAGATTTTGTTATGGATTGAAATTCTCAAAAGTAAACGTGCTCTAATTGGAATTGGAACATAAAATAGATAAATAAAATAATAATGATGCAGCAAGCTCTAGAGAGGTCAACAAAAAGTTAAAGGCTTCGGTTATATATATGTGTGTGTATATATATATATATATATATATAAATAACATTGTCATGGCAAACATGAGCATTATTTAATTCATATTTGATTTTCATTTGAGTACCATTAGCAAAAAACAGTTTCTCAGTGGACTTTTTATAATATTTAGAAGGAATTATTTCTTCTTGAATGCAATTCATATTAGCACTAGAGTCAATCATAGTAATAAAAATGAATTCATATTCATGGAAAACAACAATTTTAACTCTGAGATGAAGAGCAATTTGGGGAGTTTCAATATGGCTTAAACTGCAGGTGGCTGAGTGTAAGACATATTAGATCGTGTACTAGTTGTTTTTATAGGAGAAGTGCTATTCGGGTTTGGGGGTTTAAGGTTAGGCTCAAATTTAGGGTTTTAATTTTATCTTAAAAATAAATATTTAAATAAAAAAACACAGAATTAAAAAAGAAGAAGAATAAGAAGATAATGATTATGTGGAAAATTGTGAGGCCTAATTTGTGCAAAGCATATAAAAGTTTAACAAAAATATAATTTTTTCCTTATTTTATATTTTTGTCTTAAATATAAAATTCATAATTATAGTAGTTTTTTTATAGGCATTTATTATGTTTGTATTTGTACATGGTAATATTTATTTTAACATTTAATGGTATGTTTGGTTAGAGAGAAAAGTGGAGAGGAGAGGGGGGAGAAAAGTGTGTTTTATTGAGAAGGAGAGGGGGGAAGTGAAAATTGTGGGGCTCAAAAGTTTTCTTCTTGGCCCACTATTTGAGGTGAAAAAGTTTTCTCCCAAATTGGGGGAAAAGTGGGGCAAGGAGAAAATTGATTGGGAATTCCAAATCTGCACTCCTCCTAATCAATGTTGTAGACTTCTTCTTCTTCTTCTTCTTTTTTTTTTTTTTTTTTTTTTTTTTTTTTTTTTTTGACTTTTAAACTTTTTTTTTTCTTAGTACTACACACATAGAAATAAACTTATACAATCTATATTCTTTATACTCCCATTTTCTTCTCAACCAAATAAAAAAGTTTTCTATCCCTTAACTTTTCCACTCCATCCAAATGCGATAAGAGAGAAGTAAAATCTCTTTTATCCCTCCACTATCTCATCCCCTTCCTATTTTCTATCCATTCACTCTTCTATCCCACCAACCAAACGGATCCTTAATAAAACATAATGTGGTAATATTCTTAACGGAAGGTACAAATAGCCTTGTAACTTAAATGATTGACATCTCAACATAATATGATCTTTTTAACTAAATAATTTTTCGAAATATAAAAAATTATATATATATATATATATGTGTGTGTGTGTTATACATAGTAATCAATAGACATTTCTATGTTATGTTTATATAAAAAATTATTTATTCTATCATTATGTATTTATTAATTATGACCGATTGTGTTTGCATAAATATATATATATATATATATATTTTTGAGAATCCTAACCCGAAGGCCAAGCAATTTATTTCATAATAACTCAAACAAAATACAACGAGTCTCGAGTTACTAAAGAAGCTATATCATAAGGAGTGGATTCGATCCAAACCTGCCAAAAACAGATTTCCTGGCAAGAAAGTGGGCAACTGTATTGCCTATGCGTTTTACATGGGAAAAAATACATCGAAAATCATTAGCTACTATCAAGATGTCATTTATCACGTGACCATATTCCAGATTACCTATATCACCAACTAGGATAGCCTTGATGAGGACCTCAGCATCACCCTCAAAAGAAACTTCAAAAAGACTGAACTCCTTAGCAAAAAACAGAGCCCTCCTACATGCCAAAGCTTCCACCATTGCTGGAGAGGAAGGTAAAGGAATTCGTTCTGTCATTGCTCCAATCACACTAACTGTATGATCATGCACAACAACACCCAAACCAGCAGTACCCGCCTTATTGAAGGTAGCCCCATCAAAATTGACTTTGTAAAGAGGAAATATTTGAGGTATCCATCGGACTGCACTTTCACATCTTGAAGAGCGCTGCACTTTCCTTCCTTGAACCTGCTGGTAGTCATGGAGATACACCAATGCCTTCTTTCGGACCTGATGAATCTCAATAAAATACTCTCCCACCCTTGCCGAATTTCTCCTAGTCCAGATTTGCCAGAAAATCATGGCCATGAGGTTTACATAAAGTCTATCCCTTATCTTCAAAACCATCTCCCACAGATCAGCAAAAGAGAAATACGTATATCTAAGAAATTTCCCAGCCACTTCATTGGACTCCCAGATGGGAAAGAGAGAAGCGCAACTCCACAGGACATGAACTATATCCTCACCTGCAGACTTACAACTGGAACAAAGAACTGATCCAGCGACATTTCTTTGCCAAAGATTATGGAGCGTAGGGAGAGCACTACGAGAAGCTCGCCAAATCATGTGCTTCACTTTGTGGGGAACTTGCAAGTTCCAAATACTATTCCACATCAAGTGGTTACGATCTAAGTTTGAGCAGGAGGGTAGCACCTGTCTATCAGAACCAGCCAGGAGTTTATAAGCACTTCGAGTGGAATAATTACCTTGAGGAGAAGGCAACCAAACCTATTTGTCTGTAGTATCCTGGTAGCTCAATGGAATGTCTCGGCATTAATTAAGTCACAAACTCTAGCTTCAGGAGCTAAAACCGTGAGTGGAGAGGAAATTTTCAAGCCCGAAAGTTTTGGTATCCACCTATCTCTTCTTATCTGGATTGACTGCCGATTGCCAACTCTCCAAACTGAGCCTAGATTTATGACATGTCTCGCATGACAGAGACTTTTCCAAGCATACGAACCCTTATTTGATGTATCACATTCCATAATAGAGTAGTTAGGAAAACATTTTGCTTTGAACACCTTATAAAACAAAGAATTTTCCTCAGTACTCAAACGCCACACCTGCTTAGCAAGTAGAGAATCGTTGAATTTACTCAATTCTCGAAAGCCCATACAACCTTCATTTTTTGGTTTGCACAGATTTTCCCACCTAACCCAATGAATCTTCCTCTGCTCACCTCTATAACCCCACCAGAATTTCCCAACTAAGGATTCAATAATCTTAATAAGTCCTTTAGGCAACTTGAAACAAGACATAGTGTACGTTGGGATTGCTTGAACCACTACCTTGATAAGAATTTCCTTCCAGCTTGAAACAACAACTTCTCCTTCCAACCCTTAAGCTTTTTCCAAATTCTTTCCTTAATAATAATGGAAGATTTCTTTTTATCTCTCCCAACCAAAGATGGCAGACCTAAATATTGTTCATATCTCTAAATTGCTAGTATACCAAGGAAGACTTGGATAGCTTGTTGAGTCTAAGTAGAGGTATTCGAAGCTAAAGAAAAATTTTTTTTCCCCTCTATTTATACTCTGACCCAAAGCTTGTTCATATAGTTGCAATAGAGTCTGAATTTTTACGCATTTAGCAATTGAAGCTCGACAGAACACATTGCTATCATCTACAAATAGCAGATGAGATACCCAAGGTCCAACTGTACAAATTGATACTCCCTTTATCTCCCCATCCAATTCTGCTTTCTTGAAAAGAGTGTGTAAACCTTCAGTGACCAATAAGAACAGGTATGGAGAAAGTGGATCCCCTTGCCAGAGAGATTAGACCATGGGGTTGACCATTAAGCATGATGGAATAAGTGACAGAGCGAATACACATGGTTATGAGATGTATGAACTTGTGACTAAAACCCGTTTTCAGCATAATCTTCTCAAGAAAGACCCATTGAATTCGGTCGTAAGCCTTGCTCAAATCAAGTTTCAAAGCCATATAACCCAACTTGCCAGTCCTTTTAGCCTTGAGGTGATGGAGCATCTCGTGAGCAATTAGGACATTATTAGTAATGATTCTTGCTAACATAAAAGCACTTTGAGTTTCTAAGATAATTTGAGGAAGAAGTGGTTTCAAGCGAATTGCAAGAACCTTAGCAATAGTCTGTAAAGGACATTACTTAAACTAACTACATGGGGTTAGTTAGTTTAAGTACATGAGGTTTCTGATCCATGGAGGGATGTTCTCGATGCTTTCAAAAAGGGGAGTGTTTTAGGGGTCCTTGTGTCTTTTACCCAACCGAGGGTATTTTCACCATTTTTGGATGCATTCTTGAATTTTCTTTTGCGCTTCTTACCTTCCAAGAACCCACTGGGGATATTTGCAATTTTTTTTTTTTTACTAAGCTACATGTAGTTTAGTGGCGAGGCCTAAACTACAAGTAGTTTAGCCACTAGATACATTCCCGCCTTTTCATATTTTTTCCAATAGTTACCAACCGTTTCTTTTCTTTTTCTTCTTATTTCTCTTCATCTCCTTTATCTCTTCACTTTCTTTCTAACTTTCCAACTTCCCTTTTTTCTATTTACAAATATTCTTTGTCTCTCTCTCATTTCCTCACCTCACAATCTGATCTTTCTCTTTCAAACTCTCTCATCTCCCCCAATGGCACCCAAGTCCAAGAAAACTTTCTACGTGCTTTCTAGTGATGCCTTCCATCTCACGCGCTGGAATGGGGCCATAAGGCTGAATGAGTCTCCTCCCTTGACCTACAGGCCACAAAATCATCTATCGGCCAACGAAAGGGCCGGATTGGTGAGTTTTTCAAACTTTTCTCATTTTCAAGTTTTGCTTTGATCTTCAATTATAATATGTTTTTGGACATGTAAATGCTTGAGTTTTGCTGTGGGATGGGTTTAGATGAAAACTTGACACATTTGGAGGGATAGGAGCATGTTTAGGATGAGTTTTGATCAAAATGCACTTGAAAAAGTCTAAGAACAATTCTCTATCTGGGTTTGTGCGTACATAGGAAACGGCTTGCGTACGCAACCTGTATTCATGTGTACACAACTAGTTTTCATGCATACACAGGCATGTTCATGCGTATACGTCCATGTTCTTCAGTTCATATGGACGCAGGTTCCAACTTGCGTACACGTGCATAGTGATTGTGTACACATTCCAGCAAATAGAAACCCTATTTCAACTTTTTTGAATTCCTTTTTCATCTGTTTCTCATCCATATGTGAATCTAACATCCTCTTTTCATCTTTTTGCAGACTTCACCCCTATTCTCAAGTAAGGGAAGCACTAACAGTGTGGTGGCATGGTATAGGATCCTTACTACTAAAACGAGGGCCCATATTTGTGCAACAAGCTTTGAGCCTATCATTGCCCTGCTGCCTGAGAGATCTGCCAGCACCATTCTAGTGCAATCTTTGGCAGAGAGGTGGTGGGACACTACCCATACCTTCCACATCGCTGATAGGGAGATGACTATGACTCCCCACGATTTCCACCGCATGACCGGCCTTAGGTGTGATGGGGCTCTTATAAACTTGGAGGGTGAGTCAAGTACTCAGCTGGGCATTGATTTTCTTGGGAAGAGGTACACCACTGAGATGATCTGCTATTTCGACATTGAGATGGACTACAAGCCTCTCCCACAGGTGACAGCTGATGACTGCGCCTGGATGGCTGGGGCCTTCTTGCTATACATACTAGAAGCGTACCTTTTCGCCAATGGAGGGTAGACGGTGTCCTTGAGGTGGCTGGCCCCCTTCCGCGACTTTAAGGATGCTTAGGGGGCCCACTAGGTTCAGGCTTGCCTTGCCTACCTTTACTCCTCTTTGGATACTTTAAGTAGAGGGACTTTGCGTTAGCTGGTGGGGCCTTGGAAGCTCCTTAAGGTTAGTTCCCTTTTCTTTTTCCCTTGTAGCTCATGTCTTTCCCATTCTTGCAGTTACTTTCATCCACATGTCATTTAGGCTTAACGAAAAATGTACATCATATTCTTGCAAATTGCATCTATGCTTCTATCTTGCAAACTATCATCTTGCAAACTGTAACTACTTTTCTTGCAAACTATCATCTTGCAAACCATAACTTCTTTTTCTTGCAAATTGTCACCTTGCAAATTGTAACTTCTTTTCCTTGCAAATTGTCATCTTGCAAACTGTAATTGCTTCTCTTGTAAACTGTCATCTTGCAAACCGTACTTTCTTTTTCTTGCAAACTATCATCTTGCAAATTGTAAATTCTTTTTCATGTAAACTGTCATCTTTTAAATGTACCTTCTTTTTTAGCACTGGGCTGTGCAATATGGTCTCATTGCTTAAAGAACGGACGTGAATCTGAAAAGCTTCCCTTCGGTCAGGGCTCATTTCAATGGGCTTTCTTCTGATGAGGTGAGTTAGAAATTCTATGGTTCTTTTTATTTCCCCTTGCATGTTTCTTAGGGCTTTTCTTCTAACCCTATGTGTTGTCACAGGTCATATGGAGCCCATAGGCTGGCCTTCCCCCTGTTGCTAGTCCGAACTTGGAGGCGGCTACTCTTGTTGCTTCTAGGGTCACCTAGCCCTTTAAGGGTACCGGTTTGAGGGTGCTTTACTTGGCAGAGAGTGTGTGCTGCCAGCTGGTTGGTAAGGATGCCCCACGGGTTTTAATGGATCCTCTGGTGTTCATACTTTTAGACACCACATTTTGTACTCCTTACGACTTGGGCCCCCATTCCCCAATGATGTTGAAATTCTAAGGCCTAGGGGTGGTTTAGGGCCCAATTCGAATCTAAATTGACTTAAGAGATGGTAAAATGGAAAATATAACTTTTTATGAGCTAATAAATCTATTTTTGAAAAATAAAGACCAAGGAAACCCTTGGCCTGCGTACGCATAGACGTGTATGTGCACGTAGGCCTGATCCATATGTACGCAGCCACAGGCCTGCTACGCAGCTAGGGTTCCAGAAACTATGATAGGAAAGTTTTCTACATTAAACATTGAGGTTTGGAACGAATCTCACATCATTTGTGAGCCGTTTCAAACCCCATTTTTCAACTATAAAAATCCAAACACGACACCTTTTCAAATAGAGACGGAAGATATACAAGAAACACACAGAAAACACTAGAAATAGTGAAACAAGGAGGGAGTTTTTCACAAAACATCCTCAAGTCAATATTTTCTAATCAGGGCCTTTCCTGGCCTTGATCTTTGAGTTTTAAGATTACTAATCACTTTTGTATTTGATTATGAATGGATTGACTAAGGGGAACGGTCAAAATCAAGTTTGAAAAGCTTCTTGTTTTGAGGTATTGAGTTCTAAATTCTTTTTTTTTTCTTTTTTTTTTAATCTTGTTGTTTTCCTTGTTTCTTTTGTTTAGTTGTGTTAATTTGTTTGTTTAGTTTAGGTTTATGTAGTTTTTATGTTTTAAAGCATGCTAGGTTGTTAGATTTTTAATTTCAAAGTTGTGCTTTGTTTTGTGTTTTTGTTTTCTAGGTTAGGGCGTGTCTACGTGCACATACTTCCTGCATGTGTACGCAAGCTCGAAGTATGCGTACGCATACAATTAGCCTGCGTACGCAAGCCTATGTATACGCACGCATACTCATGCCCAGAAACCATAATATGAGTTTTTATGCTTCTGTTTCTTTGTTTCATTAATATAATATGCTTTTGTTTTGGCCCTTCTTTATGTTTGTGAGTCTTTGTTCCTCTGTTTGATTGTTTGTGTCTTTAATATGTTAGATTAGGGTTTCCCTTTAATGTTTTCTTTGATATGCCATGAACATGCACTCACATGTCCATCTATTGATGCATAGGTGCTGAGATGTAGTGAGGTAAGACATGCATTTATCTTGTGCTTTGATGATAGATATGAACATGCTTGATTGAATATTGTGTTCTTGATGTTTATATGCTTATGACACGTTCGATTGCTTGCTTGGATGAGATGAGATGAGATGATAAGCATGATAGATGTATGCTAAGATAGACATATGCTAGGTTTGATGTGGATAAGCATGATAGATGTCTGCTAGGGTTTGTGATGATGTGAGAAGCATGACAGATGTATGCTAGGGTTTAGGATGAAATGTCATGTTGATTGCTAGATGTGTGCTAGTATGTATGTGAGTTTAGAATAACAATGCTGAACATGCCTTCAATAAGATTAAGACGTAAGACACAATGAGTGGAAGCTGACCCATGGGTTGGGCGGTTTTCGGTGCCTAACACCTTCCCAAAATCGTACCTAAACTTCAAACCCATACTTTGGTATCAGTCCTTCCACATAAAGGCACTATATACATGGTTCCTAGACCATAAAACTAGGTGGTGACTCCTTTTCTCCGCCCCGGTCCACTCAACAGAGGTGTAACCCCCGTTGCGCCCACAGTGGCAACTCTACTGGGGATGGAGAGTTTGATTCCAATGTGTCCTATTTCTTAATCTTAATAAAGGCTTGTTCAATATTTGTTTGCACATAGTTCACTTGGTTCTTTTGTCTCTTTTACCTCGGTTGGTGATGAGCAGGAAGATGGAAGGCTCCACTTAGGCCCAAATCTTCTGAAACTCATCCCACCAACTTACAATCTATCCCATTACCTATGATGGGTGTTGAGTACGTTAACGGTTTACCTCCAATCCACAAAGGTCCACTTAGACCCTTGGTTGGAATCGTGGCCCACCTAGTTGTGAGTGACCTACTGATTTGTCTTTTTAGCTCAAAGGAGCCTACCCACTCTTAGAGAGATCCTAGATCCTATCAAAAAAGGGTACTTTTTATATTTCTTGTTTGTTCAACCATATATCTTGTGTTCACCTAATTCTAAAGGACAAATGAAGAAAAAAAAAATGTAAAATTGAAGGATGTCCAAAAGTTATGGCATACCCTAAGATGCGTGGGATAAAAGAAAAGAAGTTCTCGCATGTAAGAGGCTTATCCCAAAACTCCAAAGGTATATCTTAACTTGAAAGGTTCATAAGACCATAGCCTAATTGCTATCATAAGCCCAAATTAAAAGTCCTTTTGAAAAAGAGAACCTTAGGCCTAAGGTAACAAATATGCTACAGACTTAGCATCTAGCATCCTATAAAGCCAATATGAAATTCCCTATAGAGGGTAACTTCAAAAGAGAGAGAGAGAGAGAGAGAGAGAGAGAGAGAGAGAGAGATGATAATAAAATGGAAAAAAGAAGAGCCCAAAAGTGATGAATACATTGTAAGCCCATATTTGAGATAAAGGGTTGAAAAATCTTTATGCATATTCTAATGAAAGCCTACGAGAGTAAGCTGAGAGTACTTTTGTAAATGGACTAAAAACTGATGAAATAAGGGGCAAAGTTCATGAGAGGAAAGGGAGTGATCTTGTAATTAGGCCTTCATTAAAATGGACTTAAAGACTTTTCTAAGAACATCTAATAAAGGACTTTTAATTGGGACATGGACTTAATAAAGATGGGGCTTCTTTTCAGGCACCATTGCACCGCCAAGATCAAGAAAGCATGTCCCCACTCCTATTTGGGTCCAAGAAAGACATGAAAGATGGTTGGTCAAGGTTGAGGACACACATCAAGAAGAAGTATTTCAAGAAAGAGAATCATCTCAAGTAACAATGGCCGCTCCAATTGATGATAAGACCACACAAAAGATATTTAAAGCAATATAAAAGGAAAGCGATGTTCTCAAGAAGATGGGAAGCCGTCTCACCAAGCTAGAGGAGGTCAAGCTCAAAAGGCGCATACATGTGGAGATACATGATAAAGATGAAGGGGAAGATTGAGTGTTAGGAATGCTATAAGCATATGGATAATAATTGTTGTATTGAGATTTAGTTAGTTAGTTAGTTACAATTCCAAGCATGTTAATCACATTTAG